>JAQIXU010000093.1:0-70154 GCA_034701245.1 Strigamia transsilvanica | reverse complement strand
TTCTTTATCGTAGAACACGTTTCCTCGTCGTTATTTTCAGTTTTCGACTCAACTTCGCATTTCTTTTCCTTTTTCTTTCTTTTCTCTATCGTAAAACACATTCCCTCGTCGTTATTTTCAGATTCCACCTCGACTTCATGTTTCTTTTCCTTTTTCTTCATTTCCTCTACAGCGGGACACGTTTCCTGGTTGTTATTTTCACTTTCCACCTCATTTTGGCATTTCTTTTCCTTTTTCTTCTTCTTCTCTACCGTGGGACACGTTTTCTCAACATCTTCGACTTTGGATTTCTTCTTTCTCTTTGCCACAACTGTTTCTTCCGTTTCTTCTAGGATTTTACTGTTTTTAGTTTTTCTCTCGTTCTTTGCTGCTGAATTTTCTTCCATTTCTTCATTCGGTTCTACATTTAAACCAATCTGGCATAAATTCTCACGCCAAAATAAACCAAAAAAAAATTTACCCGAAGCTTTTCTTCTTTCTTTTTCCAACTTTTTCCTCATCCGTTTTTCTTCTTTATTTTCTTGCACTTGCGTCTCATCTTCCTCTTTCCTACGTTTTTCCTCCAATTTCTTTGCAAAATAATCATCCATACTTCCACAGTTTGGTCGATAAACAGCATCCGCGTCTGAACTATCTTTTTCCTAACAAGACTTTTATTACACAATTTCAAACAATTCACGTTAAAACAAAATTACCTCATTCGATGTTCCAAAAATGCATTTCAAATCCTTGTCAGATTTAGTACTTAAATCCCTAGCATCGATAACTTTCTTATACCGACTAAAACAAAAACAAAAACAACTTAACAAAACACAATCAGCACTCGGAAATCAACCAAAACGTACTGAACGCGTTTCTTCACGTTTTTTAATTCCTCGCTTCCATTTCTACTCGTCTTCGTATTGTTTTCTGTATTTTCCTCCGCATTAAGCCTCGATAAAACGTTGTTGAACTCTTGTTGATGTGTCAACCAGACGTCGTCGTATCCATTAAATCCCAATCCTGCAAACAAACGCAAAATTTAGTGATTTCAATCAACAAAACAAAATAAATTTCGACGAAAACCTTTCGCGTCGTTCTTCATTTTCGCTTTCACGTGATCGGGATTTCCATCTTCATTTTTACCAAGTCCTTTTCCTTTTGACCATCCCATTTTTTCCAAGAGTCGCTGTCCAAATTTATTTTCGTCTAAATACAATTAATTAATCAAAGATGAAAAATAAATAAGTTGTGAAAAAAATTACCTTTCGACCAATTATTCCCGCACGGATTTGAACTCCACTTTGATTTCCGATCGGCTTTATTTTCCATTCTTATTTTAACGTAAATAACAAACTATTTACAGAGTTATTTCATTAAAATTAAGTCGACCACGAGGCCATACTTGATTAGTTACAACCTACCGCCACTAGGTTAAACTATTTAAATATTAATTGTATTAATCGCTCCTAATTATTATCAAAAAGAATTAAAACCCGTAAAATAATTTTAAACCGATCAAACAATTCTAAAAATGCTTTAGACCATAAATTTAATTTGTTACTTTTAAAAAAACTAAACAACGAATAGAATTGTCCGCTCGTCTGAAGCGCCATTCTTCGATACCGGTATATTTAAACGCTTTTCAATTTCAAACCGCCGGACAGCAAGGTAACAGTCGACTTGCCATTTAATCCGAGTGCTTGTACCGTTTCATTCCACGATGGCTTCGAAAGCATCCAACGATTACCGAGCAAAGGAGAAAGAACTACCGTCCATTCTAGTCGATTCCAAGACGAAAAAACAATACGCGAGAGGACGTTTTCTAGGCAAAGTAAGAAAAACTCATTTTGTGCACATAAAGGTTTCTTGTTATTCGTTATTCTTTATTCGTTATAAGTCTTTGGCGAAGGGCAAAAATCATTCAAACAAAACCATTTTCGGAATTAATAATACGAGACAATATTTAATAGCGCTTCCAACGAGCCCACGCACAATTTTAATTTTTGTCCGTTACTTTGAATTTTTACTTTCAGGGCGGATTTGCGAAATGTTACGAATTAACGGACCTCGAGACCAAAGAAGTTTTTGCTGGGAAAATCGTTTCCAAAGGCCTGTTGATGAAGCAGCACCAAAAAGAGAAGGTAATTATGTCAAAATGTTTGAATTTTCGCGTTGGATTTGATTTTTTGTTTGAATTTTAGATGTCGCAGGAGATAACGATCCACAAGACTCTAAGCCACAAACATATCGTGGGCTTCGTTAGTTTCTTTGAGGATAACGACAATGTTTACATCGTGCTGGAGTTGTGTCGTAGAAGAGTGAGCAACTGGCAAACTTGTTCGTTTAATTTTATTAATTTTTATTTTTTTATTTATTTTTAGTCTTTGATGGAATTGCATAAACGTCGTAGAACGGTCACGGAACCCGAAGCACGTTATTTCCTACGCCATATTGTATTAGCGTGCAAATATTTACACGATAATAAGGTCATCCATCGCGACTTGAAGTTGGGCAATTTGTTTTTAAATGACGCGATGGAGATTAAAATTGGAGATTTCGGACTGGCGACCATTCTGGATTTTGTCGGGGAGCGAAAACGGTACGAAACATGAAGGAAACTAAAATTGTAATTTGTTTAAATTTTTTTTAAACTGTTTTTTCTCTCAAGAACTTTGTGTGGAACGCCGAACTACATCGCTCCGGAGGTCCTAAACAAAAAAGGACACAGCTACGAGGTGGATGTTTGGTCCTTGGGTTGCATTTTATACACGTTGTTGGTGGGCAAACCGCCGTTCGAGACGTCTAGTCTCAAAGATACTTACTCGCGCATCAAGAAGAACGAGTACCAAATTCCATCGAGTGTAACCTACTTGCCGAAAAATCTCATTCGTCGGCTTTTGAATGCTGATCCCGCTAAACGTCCGAGTATGGACGCAATTCTCGAGGATGAGTTTTTAAGTGGAGGTAAATTTATTTGAAAAATTCAAGAAATTTAAAAAATCATTTTTTAAAAAATATATTTTTTTTTTCCAGGTTATCTACCCACGCGTTTACCCGTCTCGTGTCTAACCATGGCGCCGCGATACGACAATAAGATGTCCGATCCTAGTTTCATTCGAAAACCACTCGTAGAATTGAACACGAAGCGTACGAGCGAATTGTTTGTTTATTTGAGAATTAAATGACGAGTTAATTCGTTTTGTTTCGCGCAGAACCTACAAATGCTGCCGTTCCGATCAAGAAAAACGCCGGATTGGCGACCGTCCCCGAAGGAAACGAAGCGAAAAACAGCGAAATGCTCGAATCGGAACCTCAGAAAAACTCCGGTAACAAAAACAAAAATTCAAAAAAATTAACGAAATTAATTTTTCAATTTTCTCTTTCGACACAGAACCGAGCGATAGCGATTGCTATCTGTCCGAATTACTTCGACAGCTCGATGCTGTAGTTGAAAACAAGATGTCCGACAGACCCCTCATCCTAGAAGGCAAGATAAAATCTTGAAAATTTAAAAATAAAATCAAAAATGTTAATTTCTTGTATTTTTAGATGAAGCTGAGGATCCGGCAGCAGTTCCGATGGTTTGGATCAGCAAATGGGTCGACTATTCCGACAAATACGGCATCGGTTATCAACTCTGCGACAACAGCGTCGGAGTCGTGTTCAACGATGCGACTAAGATCATCTTGCTCGCCGACGGAGAGTGAGTTCGACAACTTAACTGCTGCGAAACGCAGACTTAACGCTCGTTCCATCGCAGGAATATTCATTACATCGAGCGTTGCGGGACGGAGCATTACCACACGCTAAAACGCCATCCCGATACACTGAGCAAGAAAGTCACGTTGCTCAAGTACTTTAGGAACTACATGAGCGAGCATCTCGTCAAAGTATTTTCACCCTTTTCGCCTTAATCCAACGCACTTAATCGACTGTTTTGCAGGCTGGAGCTTCGATGACCCCGCGAGATGGTGACGATCTGTCTCGAATGCCGTATCTGCGCACCTGGCTGCGTACTCGCAGCGCCATCGTTTTGCACCTCACCAACGGAACATTACAGGTGAGGAACGACACATCGATTGAGTTGAATGGAATTGGAATTAATGATTGTTGTTGTTGTTTTTTTTAGATTAACTTTTTCCAGGATCACACGAAGATTATCCTTTGTCCTTTGATGGGAGCGGTCACGTTTTTAGATGACCGGCAGAACTTCCGTACGATGCGATTGAGTCTGATCGAGACGTACGGATGCTCGCGAGATCTGAGCAGCCGACTTCGTTATGCTCGGACTTTGATCCGTGAACGGTTGCTCGTGAAGAAGTCTGACGTTGGCAAACCCACCGCGGCGACGTGAAGAATGAAGAATTTAAAACATTCCGATTGAACGTTTTCTGATTTTCCACGAGCCTTTGAATTGTTCATATTTAACATCGATTTAACATGCGTAGATTTTTTTATTTTTGGAATTAATTGTGTAATTTGTGTTTTTAATTATGTGTCTGAAGTTTCTGCTTTTTTTTTAATGTTTAATAAAAAAAAATACTTTACTCGCACGTATTTTTTAGAAATACCGTAATACGTCCAACCGGTGATCAAAATGGCGGAAGAAAATGGCGTCGTTGGTTTTAACGAAATTTTATGTAAAAGGTAATTCATTTACAAACAACATTGTACCTACAATAAAATATAAAACAAAATAGAGTATTATTAATTTAGAACTAGTCGAGCAATGCTCGAATAAGTTAAAGCGCTTTAGAGGCGGGAATTTCACGTCCGACGTTGCGGCCGCACAAACCCAACAAACTAGCGGCGACGCCGCGCAAATAAGCCTCGTCACGACCTGCAAAACAAATCATTTAACACGATAAACCTAATAAATCCAGAACTTCCCTACCTGCACGTTGATAAACAGCCATGCAAATATTAACTGAACAATTGCGTGTACTATATAAACAAAAACCAACCGACTGTCGATCCCGACCGATTCAGACTCGAGATGAAATCCCAAGCGCCGAACGATCTGCAAATTTCTCGAACAGTAACTGGCCGAACCGGCGAGAAGGAGACACGTTATCGGCGCAGCGAGGAGGAAATTCGGGATTTGTTTCCATCGATAATATTCGAGGAAGCCAACGTTCCAATATTTGTCTTGAATGGCGCTGTACGACGACGGCAAGTAATGGAAACACCACGACGGTTTCGCATCGTTCGATGGCATAACTAAACCGTGCTGTAACGCGTATTCCTTCACTTTGCGCGCAACTGCAATTTCCGAGCCCTCGCAGAACGTTTTGTACGCGTAAACTTGATGCGCAAACAACGGACTCACGATCACGCACAAACACAGCACGAGTTTGAGTAAATCCCGAACCGATATGCAATCAAAAATGTTGAATTTCACTCGTTTCGATTGCGCACGAACGATTATTTCGTGCAGAACGTGGTAAATCGGGAAACCGCAGTTGATAATTGCATTCGATCTGAGCGCAGCGGCAAAAGCGAAGCAAATTGACGACACGAAAATCCTTTTTTGCTCGTAAAACAACATGCCCGCGAACACGCACGTTGCGAACACGGATTCCGTGTACACTGCCGAGAAAAACACCGATGCTGGGTTGAAACAGTAGAATAAAGTGGCTCTGAACGCCAATTTTTCGTCTTTTGTCACGCGCCGACTCAGTTCGTAGACGATTTCGGCCGACGCTGTAAAACACAAGAAATTTATCAACAATCCACTTATGATTAACACGGAATGATACGCCAGCACGAATTGCAGTGGATAGCACAAAGTATTGGCGATTGTCTTGATCGTGAGTGGGTACAATGGGAAAAATGCGAGATTATTTTCGTAAGTGTAACCGTGTTGCGCTATGTGTAGAAAATGCTGTCCGTCCCAATGGGTCAATCCCCCGCACACGAACGAGACGATTTCGTCCAATAGATTATTATTTTCGGTCGATGGTGCGTGAAATCCGTCCGATTCGTGGTCTGGAATAATGAAATTAAAGAGTATTTGCCCGACAAATAGACATAATCTGGAATAAATTGCCCATTCTCTGATTTCCCTCCTGGAGGCGGCCATGACATGTTTGCGTTTTCATCAGTAGGATTTGTTCTTCGGCTAGACCGTTAGGGGATTACAGAACCGATCTGGCATGTTTTGATGCGGAGGAATTGTTGTTAATTTTCTCTATGGGTTTTGTACCGTTTTGTTTGAAATAATCGCTGCAGTCGGTGTTATCGAGGTGAAGAATGACTCCAACTGTTTCAATCTTTGTTTCGGGTTGAATTCTGATTAATTTTGATTGATTTCTATTTATTTTCTAAAGGTTATACGGGAATTTCTCCCCGAAGATTCCACAAATGAAAGGAAAAGGGAAAGGAAAAGATGCTCCTGTTAAGGGAAAACACAATAAAGACAACAATACTTCCATTATTAACA
This sequence comes from Strigamia transsilvanica, assembly GCA_034701245.1. Lineage (NCBI taxonomy): Eukaryota > Metazoa > Arthropoda > Chilopoda > Geophilomorpha > Linotaeniidae > Strigamia > Strigamia transsilvanica. The sequence continues at coordinate 63,730 of JAQIXU010000093.1, read as the reverse complement.
GTATTAATAGTAGTCTGGATAAAGAGTCGACCGATTTGAAAGACTGTCCGCTCCAGTTTCCCGATTTCACGCCGGTAGACCACACACGATTTTGTCCACGATACACTGCCAGTGAATTTGCCTCAATTTTCAGCCTCGTTTCGTCTTATTTAATTGTTTGTTTTATTCAATCCAATGTAGTTTTACAACGAAGGGAAGACGAAAGCATCAGAGTCGAAGAATTAGAAGCACTCCAATCGGAATTGGAGTTTCTTCTCATTGCTGTGAGCAAAAGAATGCGTTTATTGCACGCGGAAATGCAAATTCTCATCGACTGGCAAGAAAGAAAGGAGATCAAGAAACCCGTCTCTGGAAAAATCGTAATTTTGCAATCAAATTGTGTGACTTGACGTCGCAATGTTTTTGTTGATAAAATTAATGAAATTTGTTCTTGCAGCACCCTCAAGCTTCCGGAAAACGCAGTAAAACTCCGGACGAAAAACCCGCGAAGAAGTTCAAAGATAGCGGCAAAGGAAGTCAAAATATGAACAACTGCTCGAGTCGAACCAAGAGTAAAAATGTACGCGTTTGATAGGTTTGCGACATTTATTCGAGCTTAATTTATCCAACTTAATCGATGCAGGCGAAGCTGCAGGAGTACGATTTCACCGATTCGCCCGTCGACACTCCTCGAATGCCGAAGAACGACGCTCCAAACAGATTTTGGGCGTCGGTGGAACCTTATTGCGCTGAAATAATGCCGGACGATTTAAAAGTTCGCTTCGTGAAATTAAATTTTCCTTTTCATTACCATTTTTACAATTTTTACCATTTTTTTAATAGTTTTTGGAAGATTTAATTAAAATACACGACGAAGATTCCGAGTATTACAAAGTTCCTGCGCTGGGTAAACATTACTCCATCAAATGGGCGCAGGAAGACATGCTCGAAGAACAGAAAGAAGGTTTGTTTCGACGTTTCGACGTTGGAGAATCGCGATTACGGTTGAAATTCTTTTTTTTAGGGTCAAAAATCGGCGATAAACGGCGTGGTTTGAGCAACAGTAGCAGCTTGAATTCGTGCGAGGCTGAAAAGTTGCTGAAAAAAGCGGAGAGAGAATGGTACGGTTTGTTTTTTCAGTGTTTTGAGCAATTACAAAGCGATTCTCGTTTAGCGACGATGATAAATCACCGTACGGAAGTCTAACTCAACGACTCGTTAATTGTTTAATCGAAGAAAACATGATGACCAATCTCGACGACAACATGGTGGATTCGGGTACACGCACAAAATGGATTGAAAAACACGTTTTACTCATGAATTTCTTCAATTTCTTCAATTTACAGAAGGTCCCGATGGAAACGCGAGTTCGAATATGGGAAAAAGTTTCATCAAATCGTTGAATATTTCGAATACGTCGCAATTGGAAAGACGAATTAAACGCGAATTGGAAGAACAAGGTCCGATGATGCGTACACGATGAAATGTGTATAAAAATTCATTTTGATTGCAGGGATACTCGATGTGGAAGAACCGTTACCTGAGAATCCTGACGACGAAATTTTGACCGAATTACGGCGCTGCCAGGCGGAATTGAAGCAAATCACTTCTCAAAATCTTCAGGCGAAGCGACGTTTGCATAAATTGGCCAAAGAGGAAATGCAGCAACAAGATTTAAGAAAGAAACTTCAGATTATTGATAGTGAAGTATGTCTTAGTTGAAAATTGCTATTATGTCATTATTAAATTATTATTAAATTAACAGGTGATGGAAGTTTATCGCAAAATGCAAGCCACGCGTCAGAAGAAGAAAACGCCAACAAAAAAGGAAAAAGATCAAGCGTGGAAGTTATTAAGAGATCGGGAGAATTTAATCAAGTCTCTCGAAGGATAATGTAAATTAATCATAGGCAGTTTCAATGTATTTTACATGTGTAGTTGCTACATGATGTATTTTTGAATTTTTTTTTTGTTTTTGCATAAGTTTGATCGGTAATAAACGAACATGAATTTGTGGTAACGATTTGTTATTATGAAATTAAGATTAATAGTTTTTATTTGATTTCAAAGAAAAATAAAAGGCTAAAAATAATTGCGCATCATGGCCGCTCGCACGAGTACCGCAGAAAAAATCGTCTGCTACAAAAGCAAAAAAATTCGACAGAAAAAGAAAACTAACAAAAAATATATCCCGTTTCGATTAAAAAATATAATTTCCAACTTATAGATCGCTTAATCCAAACCATTCAAACGTGTTTGAAAAAGAATAAAGGTAGACATTTTCCATTCAGTGCCGCGACAGTGGTTCTGGAACAAGATGGCGACGACTGAATGTCTATGAAAATGGGAATGTGCACGTACCGCATTTCACACAACCCGAAATCGTCTAACAAACACAACTAACAATTGTAAAACAAACGAATTCGACCGAACAAGGCACTAAAATAATCAAATCGGTAAAAAACAAGAAAGCGCCCGCTCAGGTCAGTAGACTGCGCTGGCCAGTCACTTTTTCTCTATTCAACTTCAACTCCATTTCCAACATTCGCCGAGCCCGATTACGATTACGATTACGCGCACGACCGAGACTCGATCCGAGCAGTTTCCACGCCGTAAATCGAGTGTCAATTACAAGGTGTAAAATATTTGAGTTAATTTTAACGAGCGATCTCGTGTAAAAAGTAAAAAATGAGCACCGCGAACGTTTCATTATCAAATCGAGAAAATCGATACGAGAGAAGCTCATCTCATTGTAACCGTCTTGGGGCTTCGCATTGTGGCGAAAATCCGTCGTTTGCCTCCGTTTAACGCGAATACCGCTGCTGCCGGTGCTCGCCCCGAACACTAACCCACGAAATTCAATCCGGATCGGCGAATTGCGCACTTTTCGCCACGATCGGTGCACAAAACGAGCGAATTTCGCGCGAATTGACTCGAATTTTTTCTCCAAATAATCGCCACACCGCTCCAAGATGTGCGTAACACCGTCTGCTTTATCCCCACACGCAAATTAATTTGTTTTTCCCTCAATTTAACAACGATTTTCCCACTTGTTTCCCGTTTTCTCTATTGATTATGGAAATAGAAGCGTTTTTATTGCGCCAGTCATGCCGGCCCGATCTAGGCCTATTTTTTAAAAAATATTTCTTTCCGCTTTTATTTGATTTGTATTTTTCTTTTGTATTTTTTTCTCGCAGACCGAATTGGTGAGATGGAGACGAGTCGTTGCAATCGCACCAGTGGACGGACGGACCGACGAATTTGCTCACAAGTGCCTCGGGTGATTTTATAAAGTTGAAAAACGATGGAAAATGTAAGATTGTTGTAGACGACAGACTGAAGAATGGCGAAAAAAGGCGACTCTCAGCGCACGTTCAGCGTTGCCGTGGTCGGTCTGTCCGGCACGGAGAAGGAGAAAGGGAGCGCGGGCATCGGCAAATCCTGCCTGTGCAATCGCTTCACGCGACCGCTGGCGGACGAGTACTACACCGACCACATCTCGGTGCTGAGCCAGTCGGATTTCAGCGGACGGGTCGTGAACAACGACCACTTCCTCTACTGGGGCGAAGTGACGAAAACGTCGGAGGAAGGCGTCGATTTGCACTTTGCCGTCATCGAACAGACGGAATTCATCGACGACTCGTCCTTCCAGCCGTTCAAAAGCGGCAAAACTGAGCCATACATCAAAAGATGTTCCTCCACCAAGCTCCAATCGGCCGAGAAATTGATGTACATCTGCAAAAATCAACTGGGTAAGTGAACAAAATGGACAAAAAACGCGAAAAAAGCGAAAAAAATTATTAAAATTTGCAGGAATCGAGAAGGAATACGAGCAGAAAGTGATGCCGGAAGGGCGGACGAACGTGGACGGATTTATTTGTGTTTTGGACGTGAGTTTGATCCCGAACCGGACAATCGAGAGGCAGATCGAGTACGTGGTGATGTTGCTGAACAATTTGATGAAGACGAAGAAACCGGTGGTGCTCGCGACGAGCAAAAACGACGAAGCGAACGAACATTTCGTGAAGGAGGCGGAGAAACTGGTGAACAGGAAGGAGTTCCGCAACGCCATCCCGATCGTGGAGACGTCGGCGCACGAGAACATCAACGTGGAGTTGGCGTTCATCATTCTCGCGCAGATGATCGACCGCACGCGGGGTCGCTCCAAGATCATCGCGTTCAGCGAGGCGGCCAGGAGCCGGCGCGAGGTGCTGGACGTGGCCACAGAGGCTTATCACTCGCTCATCCGGTCGCAAGTGAACGATTACCGCGCGTTGTGGGTGACGTACAGCAAAAAACTTGCTCAAAACCAGGACTTTATTCATTTTTGCGAGTTGTTCGGCCAGGACACGGCACAGAAGGAGTTTCGACGCCACATTAAGAAACTCAAAGAAGATTACATACTCAAAAAGAAACAGTCGTATCTCGAGGATCTTCCAGAGGTTTTACAAGTCATGCTTCCTGATCTCGACAGTTTGGAAAATGGGTAAAACAAAATGCACAAAATGCACAAAATGCACAAAATGCACAAAATGCACAAAATGCACAAATGTAGAAATGCAATTTTATTGAATTTTTGAATATTAGGGATTGGGGAGCGGTGCGGCAACAGATCCGGGACAACAACAATTTCAACGAGTATTTCGTTGAGGCTGGGGACGATATTCCGTGGCACGAGAGCGAGCTGGTGGACAGCGTCGACGCACGAATTCCTTTTGACTTGTTGGACGATTCGGAGGCGGAAATGTGTTACAGGAACCACGTGAACAATCTGGAAGCCGATCAGAAGCGAACGGAGTACGATTTTATTTTCGATCTAATTAAATAGATTTGTTTTGATTTATTTTTTGTTCAGGATGCGTCAACAGTTCAAGCGCCTTTTGGAGGAAACTGGTTACGTGACACCCGGGAAATCACTGTCGGAGGTGCACGTTTTGTTGATGGGTCGCGAATGCTACGAGGCGCTGTCCGACATCGATCGGCAGGAGATGTACGACGTGCATCAGAAGGAGATAATCGAACGGGCGCGACACAACTTTCAAGAGTTGTTGCTCGAGCACGCCGAATGTTTTTATCGTTTCACGAGTGCCGCGCCCACCGGGACGATGACCCAGGACGACATCAATCAGATTACAGATGCGTTGCAAGAGGATTCGAGGTGATTTCCCTCAATAACTCAATATTTGCGTCGTTCTTTTCGTCATTTTTATCATTTCTTATTTGCAGGTATAAATGTTTGGATCGCTTGGACCAAGAACGGAAGCTCATGTTGTTGCGGCATTTGGGATTTGTACACTGCCCTTTTCGAGAACACTGCCCTTCCTATCCGAATTGCATGGATTGTTTCATAGAACGAGTGGTTGCAACCAAGTCCCATAGGTAGAAATTGCGTTTCGACTGTTGTTTGTTGATTTCATTGAATTTTGTCGCTTCATTTAGACCCATATCGTGGAGTAGGACTAATCAGTTTCAAGTCAATACTGATAGTAATCAGATAAATCTCGTTCTTTTGGGATCCGACGGTTTGGCTGACGATTTAGCCGCGGAGATTCGGGTAAAATTGACGAATCGAAGGCGCAGTCGCATGTGTTTCATATGTTTTATGTGTTTTATGTGTTTTCATGTGTTTTATGCTTTGAAAACAAATAGGGGCAGTGTGAAGACGACGAATATGAAATGGATAACGTTTTGTACGCTCTCGACTACCGCATCATTGATGGAGATGTGAATTTGCCCCAGAATTCGTTCCGAACGTCCGATTTCTTACCCCACGGTAAGAAACGTTGAATTCACCCAAACAAAATGAGTCGATGCAATGACTTGTCTTTGCTGATTCACATAACAAAAAAACCCGAATGACTCATCGGAGTGTGTTTGTGTGGCCTGTGGCCGGTGTTGGGTTGTGCTGCACACAAGATCAATAACACGAATTGATCTTTGCCCGACAACGCGCAATTCAATTTAACTCGCTTTAATTGTAATTTTAAATTGAATTTATAATTTTCCCTCGATTGTAGGATGTTTCTGCGTGTACTCTTCGACGAAAACATTGGAATATGTTCGTGAAAGTCTTGAGAAAACCCTTGTTTCGAACTTGGAACAAGAAGATCGTCTGCCTTTTCAAGGCCTTCCAATCGTCATATTGTTTGCTGCTGATCCCACCACCAACGAGAAAGATTTACTCTGCTTGAAAGAAGAGGGCCAAACGCTTGCCGATAAGTAAGTAATCAAGAAAGAAAGAAAGAAAGAGAAAGAAATGGCGTTAACCGAGTTGTTGTTGTTGTTGTTGTTGTTTTCAGTTTGCAATGTCCTTTTATTGATATTACTGGCGAAGATGCCGGCCAGCAGTTCAATGAGGCACAGCTGAGGCAGGCGCTGCGCTCCCTGGTGGAGAGTATTCAGCATCGAGCCGGCTTTCTCAATATTTATCACTCGTTACCTGAGGCTGCAGAACCGGATATCAGGTGAGGAGGTTTGGTTGATTTTGTTTGATTAGTGAAATTGATTTGTGTAAATTGATTCGGTTTAGGATTATTATGTGTATGTTTTGTGGTGATCCTTACACCGCGGAACATGTCCTGGGTCCGCTGCTAAATCATCAGTGTTGTTTCACAAGTGGTGATCGTAGCATCATTCTAGAGACGTTTCTGGGTGAGTCGAAAAAGCGCGTCGAAGTGATCGTGTCTTCGTATCACGGCGCCAATGCTTTTCGAGAGGAACTAGTCCACGGTTTTATTCTCGTCTACTCTACGAAACGAAAAGCATCGCTGGCCACACTGAGGTGAGTCACGACTCGGACATTGTTTTTTTTTAAAAATTAAAATTAAATTTTTTGTTTTGTTTGATTGCAGTGCGTTTTCTATGAACATTCCCAATCTGCCGATTCAGATTTTGGCCGTCACCGATTCGGGTGGCGCAAACGCCTTCTTTTCGAGCGACTTGTCGCACACCCTCATAACCGAAGGAAACGCCGTAGCGGATCGACTTCAAGCTCATTTCATGACCGCGACACCAACATGTCATCAGAAAAGTACGAAACCAATCGACCCACCCATCGAACCGTACCAATTCTAATTTCCTTCGCTTTTCAGCTGCGTTTTACACTCCATTTTTCAAAGAAGTTTGGGAAAAGAAACCTGAAATCGAACAGGCTTTCAATATGGAAGAACCGAGTCAAATTGGAACCACCGGCACTTTACAATCGCGATGCGCGAGCACAATCGATCGTCGAACTCTTCCCCTGCACTCCATGCCGCCGCCGCCGCCCCACCGCCGCGAATCGTACCACATCCGCCCAAATTCCGCAGACGGGTAAAATTGAAAAAATAAAAAAATAATTATTTTTTAATTTTAATTTTAATTTAAATTTTAATACTTTTTAGAAGCGCCGATTCGGAAAGCCACTACGAACGGCTGCCGACCGACGGGAGTCAGGGCGACGACTTGGAGGATCCGTTGTCTCCCACATTCGTCGACGTGCGTCCACTGAGCCCCAGCGACGACAGCGATCTCTACTCGAACGTGTACACTCAGGAAAACGGGGAGCATCTCATCAAGCCCAGTCAGATTAAGAATCGCCGAAGCCTGCACGGAGGTAAACGTCGTGATATTTGGTCACCCGGTCACCCGGCGTGACCCAATGTGACGCGCACGTCGCTCGATCGTGTTTGTGTGTTTGTTTGTTTGTTCTTCCAGATTTTTATCCCGAATCGTACGCTAGTACAGAGTCCCTTTCCCAAAAACAGACCTCGTCCATCGCGTCGGACGTTGACCTCTCGTATCCATCCTTGCCGCCGTATCCGGGGACCCCCTCGCCCCCCTACCACCACCACCATCACCACCACCACCACCACCACCTACCAGCTTCCCCCCGCTCCTCGCATCACGGCTCCAGCACCCAGGGACTCCCGACATATCGCAGTCTTCAGCGGCGGACCACTGCTGGGAAGCCTGTGCCACTTCCTCGCCACCACTTCAAGAAGACGGGTAGCGTGCGCTTGGTCGCCAACTCGCACCACGACGACGACAGTGATCCAGGTCTCCCTGCTCGGGGCCGTGATAGGGGTGATTATCATTACGAGCGCGGCGTCAGGCGTCGTCCGACATTTCGCTTTGTCCATTCGTGCATGAAATGAAAAATTGAGGCTCACGCGCTACAAGTGAAACTTCCTAGCCTCTAGGAAACGTTTTTAGCACAAAATTTGATGTTTTTTGACCAAAGAAATCGACATTTTAAACTGAAAATCAATGTTTTTGGCCCAAAATTCAAAGTTTTCAACTCCAAAATCGACTTTTACGGGCCAATAATTGTCGTTGGAACAGAAACGACGTTTTTTGGTCTAAAAATGTCGATGGTAGTGCTTGATCTGGCCATAATCATTGGCGAATCACTTTTCCTGACGTTCAGGCCAATTTGCCCTACCGCACCCGTAGAAGTTTCACTTCAAAAAATTGAAAAAAATTTAATTTTTAATTTAATTTTTAAATTTTTTATGTTTTTTTTTTCATTTTTTGATTTTATTTTTAGGTTTTAAGGTTTACCCTCCTCCTGGCACCCCCCCAGAGCCCGCTCCGCCGGACACGCCGCCGCGGCGCTTGAAAAAGGCCACAACTTTACCCTCGGGTTCTCGCACGAGTTTGGACGACGGTATTTGACGTTTTTCTTTTCGTCTAGTTTAGTTTAGTTTTGTTTGATTTTCTTTTCTCACACGCGGCTAGACGAGCACGGGTCGAGGGAATCTCTGCCTCAAGACCCAGGTGATTGCTGGCTTTGCACTTGGACTTTGATAAATCGTGACGCGCGAGTTTGTCGTGCGCAATTCGCATCTAACGCTCCGTCGTCTCGTTGCAGGGTGGGTTGATGACAGTATCTTCCTGCGCGACCGTCGCGACGACGAGTGGGGAGATCATCAACCGTTTCAGTCGTACACCATGGGTCGTCGTAAAGTTCCCCCGCCCACGAAACCGAAACCCGGCGGCAAGTTTAAGGTAAGTGGGCGAAAGCAAAACCGAAAGCGAAAGCGACACGCGGTGGTGAGTTTTGTTGCTTTTTCGGTTTGTTTATTTGTGTTTTTTTCTCGTTTTTCTCGTTTTTTCGTTTGTTTTTCTGCAAATTTTTTGCTTGGTTTTGGCTTTTTCTTCTTCTTGTTCTTCTCGTTCTTCTCGTTCTTCTTGTTCACCATCACCGAGACGTTTTTTCATTTTGTTTGTTTATGATTTATTAAATTTTTTGTTTCCCACCAGCCTGGCAAATTGGATCTGAAAAACTTTACCAATGTGGGGAATGCGATTGCTCGATTGAATTTGGGTTCCAAAGAAGCCGGAGCTCCAAAGCTGACCAAGGTCGGCCTGCATGCCCCTTTAGCCACTCCTGAAAGTGTCGAGCTGGGGCCAGAATATGCACAAGTCAAGGTCAGACTTGATTGATTTGTTGTTATCATATCTTTATTTCTAATTCATTAATTAATTAATTCATCAATTAATTGCCCCAAAAGAAAAGAAAAGTAAAAATTCGAAAAAAATTCGAAAAAAAATTCGTAAAAACTCGAAATTGGCGACAAAAATCGATTTTTAAAAGAAACATCCCCAACTCCCCACTCTTCAGTACGTAGTTGGAAAACAGCTGGCTTATTGGCACTTTGATTTCTCTATGATTTTCCTAATAGTATCATTTAATTTAATTTAATTCATTATTATTTCTTACTCTACTCATTCGTTTTGAATTTGACGATGTTTATCGTTTTAGGATGCTGTGTCGTTGTTCGCCAACGATACCGAGTACACGTACGCCGTAGTACAAGACGCGTTGCCCGGCAATAAATTGCACCGAATTCGCACCCATCGACGTGATGATAAAGGTAGTGCTCTCACTCTCCGTGGTTTGGATGTTTGGATGTTTTTCTGCTTTGAATGTTGTTCGCGCGCACAGGGGAACACGTGACACGACTGACGACTCACGCACGAAGACATTGATCGTTTGCTCGCTTGGCTTTTGAAATTTGTGAATCGGGTGATGGATGCGCCGATCGATCGTCTGATATATTGGTTCCGTTCAGTTCTTGCAGATTCAGACAGCGAGTGGAGTTCGCTGGAGAGGCGGCAGAGGGACATCTACACGAAAGTGAACCGCAAGCCGACGCCGCACAAGAAAGTGCGCAAAAAGCGCAGCATTCCCGTCGCTCCTCCGCGGGTGCCGCCGCTTCCCTACGAAGGATTGTCTTCGCACTTGCCGTCGTACGCGAGCGAACGCATGCTGGTCGCCCACTCGCTCGACCCGCTCGATAAAGGTATTGCATTCAGCACTGTGGACTCGTTTCGTTTCTCACGCAGTTTCCGTCCGGTTTCCGTCCGGTTTCGTCTCGTTGAGCTGCTTTTCACCTTAATTGAATGATTCGACTCGTTTTCGTTTCCGTTTCTGTTTCTGTTGCAGTTGAAGCCGCTTCTCCGTCGGAAGGCAGCGATTGCTCCGACAGGGACGACGTGGAGCACTATAAAGCTGCTCGCTCCAAATATAAACCAAAACGTTCTTTTAAATTGAAAAAGAAGCCCCATGCTTCCTACGTAGGAAATGCATTACAACATCAGTTTAGTTCTCAGCTGAATTCTGATAGTGACTTATTTTCGCCTTCATGTAAGTTTCTCCCGTCCGCTGAACTCCGCTGAACCCCGCTAAACCTCTCTCAACCTCGCTTTTCTTTATTCGTTCATTTATTTATCCATTTATTTCGTTTAAGGCGCATGTTTAAGGTGCACGAAGATGAGATCGATTTTAATGCATGATTTTTTTTATTGTTTTTTCAGTTTGTTTTATGATTTTTTTTTGCTATTTTTTCTTCTCTTTTCTTTTCTTTTCGTTTTCTTTTAGGTACGTGCTGTAATCCTTTTCACGATAAACGTTGGAAGTTGCGAAAAGATAAAGAATAAAGTTGACAAGGCGCAGTTTGTTTTCTTTATTTTCGTTTAGCATGTTGTTTTTGTTGCTTTTTGCACGCGTTTTATTTGTTTTATTTGTGTTGTTTTGTTTGACCACAGTGCTGTTGTGCTTACCTTACTTTTGCACGTTTTTAATGTTTTATTATTATTTTTTTTTATGTTTTAACCTTTATTTATTTTTTTTTTTACAGTTCGTCGTTCGTTTCGTGCGTTGTGTTTTGTGATTATTAATATTAAGGATTGATCGATTTTTAATTTTGTTTTTATTTTTTTTATAGTTTTAAGTTGCATGCCGTAGTGTTTTGGTTTTGGTTTTGTTTTTGTTTTTGGGTTTTTTGTTTTGGTTTTAATTGCGTTTGAATTGTCGTTAACAGCGAGAAAATTGGAACAACACGATGACGATTCGAGTTTCGAAGTTTCCTCACCCAAAGATCCAAACTCTCCAGTTATGGTGTGTAGAAATGAGAAATTTGTTAAATGAATGACATGTATTTTAAAGGCGATAGTTTTTAGTCGCATTTTCTATTCAAGGCTGGAATCATGATGAAATCGAGAGGAGAGGGAGAGAAAACGGCCACGAGACGGAAGGACAAGAAGACCAAAGACGAGGAGAAGTTGGAGAAACGGAGGCTAAAAGAAGAAGTAAATTAAAAATGCAAAAAAAAATACAACCAAAATCAAACTAAAATCGATTTAATCGCGACACACAGAAGCGTGCAGCCGAAAAAGAGAGGGAACGGATAGAAAAAGAGAAGAAAAAACAAAAAAAGATTGGAACGCTTAAAGGTGGAACTTCAACTCAACAGAACGTTGTGCAATTGTGCGATTTTGCGCAGTCTGATGACAATCCAATTCCGCTTTTCCTAGACAAATGCATCAAATCTATAGAAGAAGAAGGTAACGCACGCAAATGAAAGAAACGTTGCATTTACACATTTACATGCAATTTATTGTATTTTAGGTTTAGATTCGGAAGGAATTTATAGGGTGCCCGGCAATCGGGCGCACGTGGATCTTTTGTTTCAAAATTTCGACGAAGGTAATTCGAATCGGCGAACGAATCGAGTGTGAACGCAACTAAACGATCTCTCTCTATTTCAGAACCCCTAGTTGTAATTCGGGATTTAGATATCCCGGTAAATGCTATCGCGACGGCGTTGAAGGATTTTTTCACCAAACGTTTGCCCCATTTGCTACCTCAGGAAACAATGGCTGAATTGATCGAAGTTGCCAGTACGAAATTTCGAAAAATTGTTTTTCAAATCCCAAATGACTTAAAATATTTTTTCAGAAATCGGAGACCGAAGTTGTCGCTTGCTCGCGTTAAGGGTTCTACTTAAAAAACTACCAATGAGCAATTTTGAAATCCTCAAATATGTTTTTCAGCATTTTGTTAAGTGAGTTTGATTTACTAAAGTGAACCATCGTCACTTTTTCATTTTTCATTTTTTAAATTAAAAATGTAATTGCTTTTTCTAGAGTGGCAGAAAACTGCAAACTGAACAGTATGGACAGCAAGAATTTAGCGATCTGTTGGTGGCCCACATTACTTCCGATACAATTCAACGACATGGGAGAATTCGAACAGATGAGGCCTCTGCTGGAAGATTCAGTGCAAACCATGATTGATCAATTCCGCTTTCTCTTCTGTGGACAAGAAGAAGTAGTGATGGTGTGACATGAACTCGGGGCCAGGGACTCGCTTCCTTAGCCCCCGCCCGCGTCCCCAAAATGATAAAAAAAAAAAAAAAAAAAGCAACAAAAAAATCCAAAAAAAAAAAAAAATGAAAAAAACGAAGAAAAAAAAAATCAACAAAATATTACAACAAGAAAAATAAGCTAAATCGATTGAATTCATCACATGAATTTTGCAACAATTTGTGTTTTTTTATTCTACAAAGGTCCCCATCTACGTGGAATCTAGTGATTGTGCTTGACGGCGCAATAGAAGAGAAATATTTCTACTCCGCTTTTTAACTAGAATTGATACTTTGTGTGGTCGTGTTGTCGTATTATAAACACTTTTCGTCCTTTCGTTTTTTAAAAATATCTTGTTCTGGAAGAAAAAAGAAAAACACAGAATCTCTTTCTTGAAAAGAAGAAGAAGAAGAAGAAGAAATGCAGGATGCAGGGACCATTTTTCCAGTTTTGAGTAATTTTTCATTTCTTTTTGTTTTGTGTTTTAAATGTGTCTGCAGGAATGAAAGGAGAGTTTTTACGTTGATAGAAAGTTTTTTTAGTCCGTGTACAAATTGTGTGATGTGACTGTGTTATGAATTATTTTTATTTTTTATTTTTATTGTTTTTATTTTGATTTTTTTTTTAAGAAAATATTTTTCACATTTTTTGTTTATCAACTTAGAATTTGTGAAATTTAATGAAATATTAGATTTTTTAATTTTTCTTTTTTAATTTTTGGTACCATTTTTATTCCATCCTGGTCAAGAACCAAACAAACTGTGCCATTTTTCAGAATGAAATTTATTCGTGGCTATTTTATGTACAGTACAAAAATCATGTGTACCATAATTTTTGCCAAATTTTTTCTTATTTTGAACTTTTACTTTTATTTTTATTGTTTTGATAAATATTTTATCGTTTTATTTTATGTACAGAATATTAATTATTGAACCAGTATCAATTACGAACTAGTTTTGTGTTTTTATTAATTTAATTCGTTTAATTTGTGTCATTCGTGCAATTTGGCTGTGATTTTCTGCCATTCCATGTTGCTAGTTTGTCGAGCGAGATTCTTGCAAGAATTGTGCAATTTCTTTAGTTGAATCACAATTTAAAAAAAAAAAATATTTTTCAAGTGCAATTTTTATTAAGTATTATAAAATGATATGAAATCCAATATGGAATGGCAGAAATGCATTTGATTAGCTTGTAATTTTTCAGTTCCTTTTACTTAGTCAGTGAATAATACTAATAATACTTATAATAATAATAATAATAATTAATAATAATAACAACAACAGTCCAAGCACTGGGAATTTGTAAATATCGGGGTGAAATTCGATTAATTTGTTTTGTTTTGTACTAAATTCGTCGTGTTTAGTTGTATTTTTGTTAATTTCTCAATGTATATTTCAACACCGGGGCAAGATACATGAAATCGGATGCGAGTGGCGTAGTTTGACGATTAGATACAATTTCTACGTGTTCTCAATGCTAATTTATACGACATCAAATGTTCGTACTTCGTGTTGGTCTGTGAATTTTGGAAAGAGATAAAATAAGTAATTGGTATATTACTATGTAAGTATTATTTCTTTTAATGATCATTTTTTCCCTAGTGCTTGGCATGGCACAGTGTGAATGGATTTTTGACTCGGGCTTTGATCTACGAACGGAAAAATTTGAATAATCGAAATTGCATCTGCTCTTTGGAGTGTTTTCATAACCATACGGGCATTGCGCCACATTACGGCGCTGTCCGACTGTTCTGTTGTCGTAGATATATCCGATACAGTGTCAATAAATTTGTCTTTCGGAAATTATCATTACTTTATTTATCGAAGGAACTTTCATTTTGTTCTTCGGAATTGTAAAAGTTTGGGGGAAGCAGTTTGAATCTCGCGGTACTTGACTCGATACGCTCGGACTCAACCAACAAAAACGGTCTGCCATCTATTGGATTTTGTGAGAACTATAAAGTTCACGCGGAATCCGATAAATGGCGAACGAGTATTCTTTGTTCTTAATTACATCATGTTTTAATAACTCGAATTAAACTTACATTTGAAACCATCATTCCGTCTAGTTTCAATGCGCGAATATTAGTACACATCAAACTGTTGGATTAAATTCGTTTTAATTTTGCTCTAATTTTACGCAGAATGCGCTGGCACCATCTAGGAATTTTCCTGCGAACTTGTAAAGTTCACGCGAAATCCGATAGATGGCAAACGAGTAATCTTTCTTGTTAATTACGTCATGTTTTAATGACTCGAATAAAACTTACATTTCTTGCAATCATTCGGTTTAGTTTTAATGCGGTAATATTAGTATACATCAGACTGTTTCCATAAATTCTTTTTAAATTTGCTGTAAATATCTGAAGAATGCGCTGGCGCCTCTAGGAATTTTCTAGTGTTTCAAATTGATTTCTTTCCTTATTTTACTACGTATTAATAAAACTGGTCACAGTGAATGTAATCATCTCGCTAATTGTTTTCCCATTAGGCGATTAATAAATAACACAGAGTCACCTAGTGAGAATTCCGAGAACACTCGCAGTTGTAAAAATTCTCCATAGCGACGGAATGAATGAAACGATGCCTTATCATTTCCCTCAATAGGAACCTTTTCCCCGACGTTACAAAATGGTACGCTCAATATAACTCCGAAAATACACCAATCCAACTCGAATCGCACCCTCTAAACCGATCACCTAAAAGAAATCCCAATTTAAATATTTTTTCCCGTTTAAGCCTAATGACAAAATGACAAAATATAAGAATTTAAAAATCTTTTCCAGTCGAAACTGAAATCGGAATCAGTGAAGGTCGTCGTACGATGTCGTCCGATGAACGAGAAGGAAACGTCGGAGGGCTACGACAGGTAACAATTGGATTTGAATGCGAGTCACTCGCAGTATTGTATCGATTTGATTCGTTGCTTGCAGAGTCATCGAAATGTATCCGTCGAAAGGACTCATAGAACTGAACAATCCGAAAAATGTGAACGGCGAATCCGGTCGACAATTCACTTTCGACGCCATCTACGACTGGAAGTAATAAAAATTGAAAATCCCATCGATTAAACGAAATTTTGTTGATTTTATTTGAATTTTTGTAGCTCAAAACAGCAGGATTTATACGACGAAACGTTCTGTCCGTTGGTGGATTCGGTCCTTAACGGTTTCAATGGCACGATTTTCGCGTACGGACAAACGGGAACGGGTAAAACGTACACGATGGAAGGTACAAACATGGATTTCGTGAATTTTAAACTGGTTAAAATGTCGGAAATTATTTAATTCAGGTTCTCGTAACGACAACGAACATCGTGGAGTGATCCCAAATTCCTTCGAACATGTTTTCAATCACATTGCCCGGTCACAAAACAAACAGTATTTAGTCCGTGCGTCTTATTTGGAGATTTATCAGGAAGATATTCGCGATTTGCTGTCCAAAGATCAAAATCGACGGCTGGAATTGAAGGAAAAACCGGACACCGGTGTTTATGTCAAAGTAAAATCAAATCGACTCGTTTGTTTCACTCATTTCGAACAATTTCTTCGATTTTCGTAGGATTTGTCGTCGTTCGTGTGTAAAAGCGTCAAAGAAATCGAGCACGTGATGAGTGTTGGCAATCAGAACAGAGCGGTTGGGTAATAACAATTTAAATTTGGAATTTATCGAATAAATTGATTGATTGATTTCTCTTTTAAGGGCAACTAATATGAATGAACACAGTTCTAGGTCACACGCAATTTTTATGATCACAATCGAATGCAGCGAGGTAATTGCATTTAATCGAATAATTTAATTTAATTATAGGATTAATTGGATTTTCGGTCGCAGATGGGGCCCGACGGACAGAGCCATATTCGCGTCGGGAAATTAAATCTAGTGGATTTAGCGGGCAGCGAACGACAAGTGAAATCTGGAGCAATTGCAAGTCGACGATCGAATTTCTAGGAATGAAAGTTTTAAAGTGGAAATTTTGTTTTAGGGTGAACGACTCAAGGAGGCGACGAAGATCAATTTGTCGTTGTCGGCGTTGGGGAACGTGATTTCCGCTTTGGTCGATGGAAAAAGTTCGCACATTCCCTACAGAGACTCCAAGTTAACGAGGCTGCTACAAGATTCGCTCGGCGGGAACGCCAAAACGGTCATGGTGGCGAATATCGGACCCGCCAGTTACAATTACGACGAAACATTGACCACGTTGAGGTAGAAAATCAATTTCTTTATGATTATTGATTTTTTTATGATTATTTTGTCCGGTTTAGATATGCAAATCGGGCGAAAAATATCAAAAACAAGCCACGAATCAACGAAGATCCCAAAGATGCGCTTTTGCGCGAGTTCCAGCAGGAAATTGCCAAATTAAAAATGCAGTTGACCGAAAAAGGAGGGAAAAGGAAGCGCAAAAAGAAGCACAAAGGTCGAAAATCAATTTAAATATGCAAATTTTTCGTATTGAATTTGAAAAACTGTAAATTTTTAGACGACGTCGATGGCGACGACGAGTACGTGCAAGAAGAGTTGGACGAAGATGTCGAATATCAAAGCGAAGAAGATTATCTGTTGGAGCAACAGTCGCGATTAGAAGAGGAGAAACGAGCGATTTTAAACGACCAGAATTTGATCGCCGAAGTAATTGTGTTTTTATTGATTCATTGGAATAATTCGTGATTGGTTGTTTCTATTCTAACATGGAATGGCCACACTTTCTTTCTTGGACTTTAAAAAAATGTTACTTTTTTTTTTTCCTGTTTCAGGATTGTGAAAATTGGTTAGAGGTACTGTAAAGTAAAACTAAATCAATCGAGCCTACTAAAACCGCAGCTGATATTCGCTTGAATTCATTTTTTGCATTAATAACGATGTGCGAAAGCATGAATGCTTTACAGACCCCTACTGATATTGATTTGAGTTTGTTTTCCCGCTTTTTTTTCTCCTTTGCGTTGCGCTTTTTGTGTCGTTTGCTTTGAAATTGTGTTGAGGTTTGATTTATTTCTAAGGAAAAGGAAAAATTGCTCGGAGAAATGACGGAAAAACAAGAGCAGCTGCAGAAGGAACAAGACGCGAGAGATAAATTGGCGTCGAAAATCAAGGTGCTTAAATAAATCAATTAACATGAATGGATATTTTTTTTGAATTTTTTTGAATTTCTTTGAATTTTAATTTGCAGGCTATGGAAAGCAAATTGTTGAGCGGCGGCAAAAATATCATCGATCACACGAACGAGCAGCAGAGAGCGCTGGAACAGAGACGGCAGGAGATCGCCGAACAGAAGCGCCGCGAACGGGAGATGCAGCAGAAACTGGAGGAACAGGAAGACACGGCTGTAGAAATCAAAGAAACGTTTTCCTCCTTGCAGCAAGAAGTCGAAATTAAAACGAAAAAACTCAAAAAGGTTTTGTCAATTTTTTTTCTTCATTATTTAAATTTTTTTAAAAATTTATTTGATTTATAAATGAATAATTTAATTTTGCCTTTAGTTGTTTGCAAAATTACAACTCGTGAAGCAAGAAATCCAAGATCTCCAAGAAGAACATTCGGGCGAGCGCCAGGAACTGGAACAAACGCAGAACGAATTGACCAAAGAGCTAAAACTCAAGTGACTAAAACGAATTCCCGACGGATCTAGCAACTTGTCGCCATTTAAATGAATTTTTCCTTCCAGGTACTTAATAATCGAAAATTTCATTCCCCACGAAGAGAAAAGCAAAATCCTGAACCGCGCGTGGTACGACGAGGACGAAGATTACTGGAAACTCATGCCCCTCACCAAACTACAGAGGTTTGGAATTGACATTTTTACGCTCGAGTTTCGGTGAATTAAAATTGTGAATTGTGAATTTCAGTCAACAACAGCTGACGAAACGTCCCGTGTCGGCAGTGGGCTGCAGACGCCCCATGTCGGAATACGCGAAGGTTGCGGGCGCCATGGGAGGAAATCCTCGTTACAAGGCAGAGAATATTCTGGCTGTGGAGTTGGACATGCCCAACAGAACGACGCGCGATTACGAGAGCCCGACGGTCGCCCCGCGTGTCCAAGCGGCTCTGGACGCTGCCTTGAAAGGAGAGGACGACGTGGACATCGACGCGAGTTTGAACGTCCCGCTTAACGAAATCAAAAGTCGACTCCAGCGAAGAGAAAAACCGTCGAAACTCAGGTAAAAACCAACAAAAAACAACAAAAAACAACAAAAAAACAACAACAAACAACAAAAAATTGATTTAAATTTCAATTTTTTGCAGGCCCAGAACGACTAAGCGCCCCCAATTCTGTCAGCCGGACACTGCACATCACTACCCTCAATCGAGGGGCCTCGTCCCGAAATAACAAGATGGCTTCCTCCGCCAGCCGTCTTTTGTTTGTACGTGCGACTGCTGGTGATGAAAACGCGCCGTCCGTTGTCGGGACGAGCGTTGTCGACACGCAACGCGAAATCGCCCTTCTCGATCGACATCGACCGTCACGCGCTTTTTGCTTTGGTTCGCAGAGCCAGGCGCTCGGGGAAGGCGAGAAAACGCGCTTGCGCCTCGCACAACTCTCGTTCGCGGCTCCAAACGCTTCGTGGGTGGGTGAAACCGTGTTGCATGCTCCTCTTGCTGCTCCTGTCCGTTCTCACGGCTCGCTTGGCACTGCGAAGCGACCAAACAGAACGCTAATCCCATTTCGTACCGAATTTTGCCTTGGAAAACAAATTAGTTAGCTCGTTGCTAGTCGCGGTGGCAGGTGGGGACCTCAGGTAGTGATGTACAATGTCCGGCTAAATTAGCTCGTCGCCATTTTGATTTTACTTTGCATTTATGTAAATATATTCATGTGTAAATCCGGGTTGATTTTGTACTTAAATTTGATCGCTTTAATTCCGTTTTTTGACGCTTGGAAAGGGAAGGAAGAACTATGAATTTATATATTGAAATATTTTTTATTTAAAATGAATTTTTATAGTAATTTATGGAACAAAAAACGTGCAGCATTTTATTTATTGATTAATTTTTTGATGTTGAGTATAAAAATTACTGTGATAAATTAACATCACTAGTCTTGTATTTAATATTATTTGTACAATGCAAACGAACAATTCTGTTTTGTTTATTTTTTTTACGTTGTTATTACGATGATACTTTGCACAATTGCATGTATGTTATTATTAAACGTGTAGTAAAACATTTAAAAAAATGCTTAAACCAAGACTCGCTCGAATGACGAATAACCAATCACGAAACACGAAACACGAACAAACGACATCGATCTCGATCGAAACAACTATTTCCAAAAATTACGTTTTTGTTTGAGCGGCAAATACAAATTCTCCGAATTACTGCGACTAGTTTCATTATTCAATAAATACAACGAACTACTGCTCGACGCCATCTCCACATTATTATCGTTATCATCGTCGTCGTCCAGTTGATTCGCCAGTTGGTACTTGACGTTCGTCTTGGCGTGTTTATACTTATCGCCCCTCCAAGTGGCCAGTCGCCACGCCACCCCGAATATCAGCAGCGCGAACACGCAGCACGCGAGCACCAAATAAATGACCACGGTCGACGACAACGAGATCGGGTGACCGTACAAAAACGACAACACGAAATGGACGATCGAATTGCCGAGGAAAATGGCGCACGCAGTTTTGTTGCTGATGTGGATGTAGTCCTCCAACCAGAGCAGCGAGTAGGGCAAGATGGACGACAGCCCGATGGCCATGACGGCCACGCTGCACCACAGAATACTCTCGACCTGCGGCCCCGACACGACCAACGTGACGGCGCTCACGACGCAGCACGACAGATCCACGAGCAACATGGTGGCCGGCTTGAATCCGTTGGTGCAGCAGATGGACGTGCCGCGGCTGAACGCGTACACGCCCCAAAACACCGAGATGAGCAGCGAGCCGCGAGTTCGGAGCAGGTGGACGCTGCTTTGCAGGACCAGGCTCAGGTAGAGCTGGCTGAAGATGAGCTCGGCGCCCGTGTAGAACATCATGAAGATGAAGAAGATGGCCGTCATGACGGACGCGAATTTGCCTTCGTGGGTCCCGTCGCGCGCGGCGCCCTGTTTCGAGCGGAGTTCGCGCGGGTTGTGACACAGGAACGAGAGGAAAACGACCGAGGTGAGCAGCACGATGACCGACATGGCCGCGTACACGATGTGCACTTTGGTCACTCCGAGTTCGGAGATTTTGTTGAGGAGGTCGGAGAGGAGCTGCTGGTTGTCGTCCGTTTGGTTGTTGAACGTGACGGGTTTGCGGTGCGTCGTCGAGTTGCTCGATTCCTCCGAACTCTCCTCGACCACGTCGTCGTTCGTCTCCATTAGCTCGTTGCTGTCGCTCGCGTTCGAAACGGAAACGGAGACGGAAACGGAAACGGCGCCGTCCACTAAACTCGATGCGCTGCTCGCCACGGACCACGTCGTCGGCAGTTCCGGGCTCAAAGTTGTTGTAGTTGTTGTAGTTGTTGCTGTTGTTGTTGTTGTGGTGGTGGTGGTTGCCTCAGTTGTTGTTGTTGTTGTTGTCTCAGTTGTTGTTGTTGGCTCAGTTGTTGATGTTGTTGTTGTTGTGGTTGGTGGTGGTGCTGTTGTTGTTGTTGTTGTTGTTGGTGGTGGTGGTGGTGTTGTTGTTGTTGTTGTTGTGGGAGTAATTAATTCGCTAGTTGTTTGATTGGCAAGGAACGTTTCAGTCGTCGGAGTCGTTAGTGACGTGTTGTCGGACGCGGCGGTCGCGTTGAGCGAAGAATTCGTCGGGGGTAGCGAACTGGTCGTCGTGGACGTTGTGGTAGCCGCAACGGGAGCGGAATTGTCCGGTTTGGGCCTAATCCACGGATCCTTTTCCTTCGGGAGAAGTTCGCCGTCGATTTTACTCGGTTTCGGTTTGTGCGATTTGGTGGTGGCGTTGGTGGTCGCGTTGCTTTCGGAATGCGTCACGTTCCCCGTCGTCGTCGTCGTCGTCGTCGTCGTCGTCGTCGTCGTCGTCGTGGTGGTGCTCTCGTTTCCCGTCAAGTTCGCTCGGATTGTCGTGCCAACGAAGGTCAAATTCAAATTAGCGGCTGTCGACGTGTCGTTCAAACTCATTTCGGACGTGGAATTTCCTTCGGTCGAGTTGGTCAACGTTTCGTTCCCCGAACTGAACTCGGTCTCGTTGACTTGCCTCGAATGGCGCGAATGTTTGGCCAACGGAATCACTTGCACGCTGAACAAAGTGGACGCCGGCAACGCCAGCGCGTACGAGTTATTGATGTTCAACGCGCGCGGCGAATCGCCGGCCGCAATGCCCGCTTTGCCGGCCAAAATGGCGTTGCACAGGAACGGAGAGATGAAAAGTCCGAGCGCCAAACTGAAGTGAATCGCTTGAAGAAACGGGCCGCTTTGACGACCCCACAAATCCAGACACAAAACATTGCCGCCGGCGAGAAGCATCTGCATGAGTGTGCCGAGCAGCGTGAGAATTATCATGTAACCGATCAGATTGTGACACCAGGGCAAAACTGCGAGTAAAATCGCCATCACTAACATCATGAGGAACAGCAAAAACTGGCGATTGTATCTTTCGAACAAAAGGAAACCTGAAACAACAAAAACAAATTCATCCATTTATTCCGACCATTTATACTCGTTTCGCCGAAAGTTAAAATGGGGAAAAAATCGAAAATTTTCACATTTTCACACCGAAAAAGGGTTGAAATAATTAAAAGTTGGTTGATTTTGTGTAAAATCGTGTCAAAAAGGGTTGAATGAGTAAAAAATGTAAAAAAAAATCGAAAAAATGATCATTTGATTTTATTTTCGGCAAAAAAATCTATAATCCGGATTACAATTCGGCGAAACGGGACATCACCATTCCGGCTCCCATTTACCCAAAACCGATCCAAAAATTAACCCGGCCGATCGGGCGCTGATTGTATACGAAATGTGACGGACATCGGTGCCGGCCAAATGTTGTAAATCAAGTAAAGTCGGTTCCAGAATGGCCGTAGTCAAACCCTAAAACAAAAAATCAAAAAATCAAAAAATCAAAATCCCAAAAATTCCGAAAAATCGTTTAAAATTGCATCGTTTTGTTTGTTTACCAATCCGAAGAAGGCCAAACACAGGGCGAACGTTTTCATTGGTGTGATCCTCATGGCAGTATTTGACGAGCGAATGTCCGATTTCTGTTTGATTTTGTTGGTCAACAAGCCCGCTTGATCAAAGAGCGTGTCCTCTTCGAAATCCTCCTCCTCTCGTAGGAATTCCGCTGGCATTTTACATCAATCCTCTGAGCCGCTCATCACGCGCCGATCCGTTGCGTGCACCGATCAAAACGACACTTGATTACTCATTTCTTAGCTACTGCGACTTTTCCAATCATTTTCTCCTCGATTGACTGATGCACGTTTCGACATAGCCGGTGACGTCACTCCACTCGAATCGGTTGAACCGGGTAAGTATGTAAACGATGAGTAATGTTGATTCGTATCGGTGTTTTGAATGAATTTATGATGTGTAAAAGGTGCTGATTGTTTCTTATACTGGATTAATCACGTAGGTTTATCCATCTGCGGTTATACGAGCTGTCAGTTTGATTTATTTCCTCCTTATCTTTTTATCAACAGGTGCAGCGCAGCGGTCGCGAACGTGGTAGAAAAATAATGAATTTAAATATGTATTCGGCTGCGAAATCTTTAGCAACTTCTATTATTCATCTACTATTATACCTGCTGATCCCATTGGCCATCGTTGCTTTGTACATCGTTAAAAAACTAAACCTAGTTTACATATATTTGCACAAGGTGAGTTTTTAGATGTGGCTCTTCCGGGTATCCAAAAACTAAAATCCCCCGCCCGAGCTGAAGTTTGGGGCGACAAGATGATCAAGTTTGGTCAGTATAAAAACCTTGTAAAATTATTTTGGGGTGCTCTAAAAAGCAACGTAAGAATCAGAATTGTTTGAGCGAGCGTGTTTTGTATCTATTTATTATGTTTCAGGTCGATACCGAGTCTACTAAACATGGAGGCGAGTTGGTGGTTGACGTGCTAAAAGCGCACGGTGTAAACAACTTGTTCACTTTGGTCGGAGGACACGTTTCCCCCATATTAGTAGCGGCCGAAAAACAGAATATTCGTGTAATCGACACGCGACACGAAGTATTTAAACAAAAAAAACACAAAAAAAACAAAAACCTAAAACTTTTGCATTTTCTCACCAGGTTACAGCAGTTTACGCGGCTGATGCTGTGGCGCGGTTATCAGGTGTTGTAGGCGTTGCCGTGGTGACGGCTGGTCCAGGTATGAATTTAAAAAAAATTCTCAATTGATATTATCAACAACTTTTATTTGTTTAGGTGTAACAAACACAATCACGGCAGTTAAGAATGCCCAAATGGCGGAATCGCCCGTTTTGATACTAGGTGGCGCAGCTGCCACGATTTTAAAGGTAAATAACGAAATATTCGAAGGGAATTTTGATTTAATTTGTTTATTTCTTTCAGGGCAGAGGCGCTTTACAGGATATTGACCAGTTATCGCTGTTTAGACCGCTGTGTAAATTTTGCGAGACCGTCAAGACGGTTCGCGATATCGTTCCAACGATACGAAGAGCCATCAAGAGTGCCACTTCGGACACTCCGGGTCCTGCGTTCGTCGAATTGCCAATCGACGTGCTCTACCCGTACAAAATAGTCCGGGAGCAGATGGGAATCAAATCGGGTGGAAATTCATTGGGCCAGAAGATCGTCAATGGGTAAAATCAATCGTTCAATCAATTAATCGAGCAAATTGATTTAATTCGAAATTATTTCAGGTATTTGGAAAGTTATCTCGCAAATTTGTTTGCCGGTGCGTGGGAAAAGCAGGAGTTACAGCCAATGCCTCCAGTCATTCCGTTGGCGTCACTGAAACAAAGTATTAAAATCGAACTCGATGCATTTCGGCATCGAATTAGTCGATAGAAAGTTTTTATCTACTAATTCGATTGATATTTTAACGAAATAATTGACATTTTAGACCAAGAATTGACCTTTTTAGACTAAAGGTCAACATTTTTGGGTTAAAGACGTCGTTTTTTAGTTAAAAATGTCGATTTTTGGGTTAAAAACGTCGTTTTTTAGTTAAAAATGTCGATTTTTGGTTGAAAAATCTGAAAAAGAACTGAAAATACCTGGAAAAAAACTGAAAAAATTGAAAAAACCTGAAAAATACCTGAAAAATACTTGAAAAACCCTGAAAAAACCTGAAAAAAATTGTTTCAGTTCAAAAATGCGCCGAAATTTTGTCGAAATCGAAGAGACCGGTTCTCGTCATCGGAAGCCAAGCAACATTACCGCCCGTCCCCGTCCAAAGACTGAGAGAAACGGTCGAAGTAAACATCATTTATCTTCAACTAATTAATTGTTGAACATTAATTTGTTTGCGCAAATTTCTAGGCACTTGGAATCCCCTGTTTTCTCGGCGGAATGGCGCGAGGATTACTGGGTGCGAACAGCCCGTTGCAGATGAAACATAAACGCAAAGAGGCACTCAAGGAAGCCGATGTAGTAATATTAGCCGGTAAAAAACGATTTTATCCTATTTAAATAAAAAAAAATGATTTTATTTTGTTTTTAGGTGCTGTTTGCGACTTCCGGTTGTCCTACGGACGAATATTAAACCGACGTTCGAAAATTATTTGCGTGAATAGAAACAAATCGCAGTTGGTCAAGGTGCACGATTTGCACGATTTTGTCGATTTTGTCGATTTTGTCGATTTTGACGATTTTCCTGCTTTTACCAACACGATTTGTTGATTTGTTGAATTGCAGAATTCGGACATTTATTGGAAACCAGCCGAAGCCGTGTGTTCGGACGTGGCGACGTTTCTGGACGGATTGAGCAGGAGTTTGCCCAACTACAGATGCGATCCCGACTGGGTCGTGAGTCTTCGCGCCCAGGAGGACGAGAAAGAAGAGAGAAATCTGTAAAAGCCGACAAATTTTCAAAGGTTTGCATGACTAAATTGTTTTCTAGGCAAATGGCCGAACACGTTCCACCGGAACATTTAAACTCGATCAAAGTTCTTCAAAAACTGGACGGAGTTCTGGGGGCAAACTCCATTTTGGTTGCCGACGGCGGAGATTTTGTCGGCACCGCTGCGTATACTCTTCGGTAAATGGGAACATTGTACGCCCGTACACTTTTACATGTTTTTTTGTGATTTAGACCGACGGGACCTTTGCAATGGCTTGACCCGGGCGCTTTCGGTACGTTGGGCGTCGGCGGAGGTTTTGCGTTGGGCGCCAAAGTTTGTCGCCCCGAGTGCGAAGTTTGGATCATTTATGGCGACGGGTCTTGCGCTTACAGTATTGCCGAATTTGACACTTTTAATCGACATAAGGTATAAATGAAGACGAAGCGTTAACAGAGGCGGTCTTAGATGATCGGGGGCCCATGGCAAGGAAATATTGGCCAAATTTCTACCAAAATTTTGGCGAAATTTGTTGAAATTTGTTGAAATCTGTTTGAAATTTGTTGAAATATGTTTGAAATTTGTTGAAATATGTTTGAAATTTGTTGAAATATGTTTGAAATTTGTTGAAATTCATTGAAATATGTTGAAATTTGTTGAAATTTCTTTTGGATTTCAACAAATTTTAACAAAATTCAACAAATTTCAAAAAGATTTCAATGAATTTCAAACAGATTTCTTGAATTTTGTCAAAATTGTGGCGAAATATTCCTAAATTTGTCAAAAATTGTGAAAATTATGTGAAAATTCGGCCGCCTCTGAGTGTTAAAAAGGAAATTACTTATGAGTTTAATTGTAATTTAGTTGCCCGTTATGGCCGTTGTGGGCAACGATGCCGGATGGACGCAAATTGCACGCGAACAAGTCCCGATGTTCGGTTCGAACGTCGCTTGTGAGCTTTTGGTGAGTTTTGTGTATTTTAACGTGAATATGTTTATTGTATTTTGTCTTCTAGTACACCGATTACCACAAGGTGGCGGAAGCATACGGAGGAAAGGGGATATTGGTCACCCGAAATGACGACGATAACTTAGAGAAAATATTTCGAGACGCCCAAGCTCTGAATCAACAAGGATGCAGCGTTTTGCTCAACGTTTTGATTGGAAAATCGTCGTTTCGAGATGGAAGCATTTCAGTTTGACACAAATTTTTCTATAACAACACGAACTATAAACAATCGTAAACGAATTGAACGAATTGAACGAATGAATGTACAGATGTGAGCAATAACCGAATTTCATACACCGGTAATAAAAAAAAAACGAAATAAACAAAACCGTCTCAACACTACTTCCAACCAACACACACCAGAGCGCGCCATGTCGCGGCACCCAACCAACCAACCCAAAAATGCACCGCCTCTTCCCATTCGCACAACACCGACGAGCGAAGACGAGTCAAAATGGCAGCGATGCGGGGCAGTCTTCTTTTAAATGAAGAACAACGTGAGGAATTAGCATCGCAATTCAAAACAGTAAGCACAAATCAACAGAAAACATCCGAATGAACTAACAACCGACCCCAACATCCATTTCTTGACGATATTTATGTGAAAAACCGAACGAACCAACCGGCGGCAATCGGACGACGATTGCTCGGCATGCGGATAACAAAACACCCCAACCTCGTCCTCCTTCGATCCCACCGATGATTCATCGGCCGATTTATGCTAATGCGCAGCGAAAGGGTTCGACGGATGAATCAATTGTCCGCGTTTTAATTCTAAAACAACTAGTGGGCACTTAGTCATAGCCCAATACACAACTCGGTTGCGAGCAGGAATTTGGGCCTGGTTTCTCAGGAAACAGGAAATGATCATTTAATTCGTGTGATACGATACGATATATGCGGGGAATAGCGAATAAATGTTTAGGCTTAAGAAAAATGTGAGAAATTGATTTTTGTTTGGTATTTTTATTAGTTAGGGGGGTGAGTCATGCAGGTGGGCACTTTAAGGTGGAATGTGCTTTTTGGTTTAACCTTGACAACTGTGGAATTGATTAGAGTCGGATAAATGGAAATAATTGTTTTTCTCACACTCGGGAAATTGGGAGGGAACGAAAAAAAATCATTTGTTTTCTTAATGACTGTGATTTATCTTTTTTTTGGGGGTTTTTGAGTGGGAAAAATATGAAGGGAATTTTTTTTTGCATTCCGATGTTGATTGTGGTTTGTTTTGTTTGGTTTTGAGTGTTTTTGTGTGTTTTTGAGGGTAAAAATAGAGGTGACGAATGGATTTGATTGTGGGATGATGAGGTGTAAGTGGATCTGCGGTTTATGTTTTGATTTTATGTAAATTTTTTTTTTTTTTTTGTTTTGTTTTGTTTTTTTAGATGGATAAAGATGGGAACGGTTTCATCGACTTGGGTGAATTGAAAGAAGCGTTGGAAGTGTGCGGATTTAAACTTCCTCAATGGAAAGTCAGGCAGATGATCGACCAGTTCGATAAGGATAAAGCCGGGATGAGTCGTGGGAAATTGTCTTTTCAGGAATTCCAATCGGTAAAATAAAGTAAAATATAAAAAAAAATAAAAAAAACATAAAAAAATATTGAAAATACATCGAAAAAAATTTTAAAAATTAAAAACATCGAAAAAAAATCGATAAAAATCAAAAAAATATAGAAAACACATCAATAAAAAATTGAGAAAATCAATCGTAAAATTGCACTTAAAAAATCAATGTAACTTGTTTTTAATTTCAGATGTGCACCGACATCAAATCTCAGGAAATTTCGTCGTCGTTCAAAAAAATGGTTTCGAAACGAGACAACGTTGAGACGTTAGGAGGAATGTCCGAAGCGTCCAGCGAGGGAACGACACATTCCGTCCGAGTGGAAGAACAAGTGGCTTTTTCTGATTGGATCAACACGTCTGTCTCCCATTTCTATTTACTTTATTTATTTATTTATTTATTCATCTCAATTCATTTATTCATTTATGTAATTACTCGAGTCTCGTGTTCCGCTTACCTTTCGCATTTAAACGCCAGGTCGCACTCATTTAACATTTAAATGTTTTTTTTCGTTTTGATTTTGATCTAAACATGGAAATTGGACCAGATTCAACTCGTGATAATAACAATAGGTGTGGTCGTGAACAAAGACAGGAACTGCTCGGTGCACTCGAGACCTCTTGAGGTCAATACAGATTTTTTTTAACTTTAAAAAAAAAATAAATTAAAGCCGCCATTTTTTTCCTTCTGTTTGTTCGTCGATGAAAAAAATTAGGTTATGCTAAAAATATAAACAGCTGCGGCGGATGGAATACAAATAAGATGCGATGATGAAATTGACAGGTGTCAAATGACGTGAATAAATGAAAAATAATTTTTTTTTTCTTTTTATATTTCTCTCCAGGAATTTGGGAAATGATCCGGACCTTAAACATTTATTGCCAATTGATTCGGAAGGGAAGGAACTTTACGATAAGATGAAGGATGGTATTTTGTTGTGGTTTGTGTTTGATTTTTATTTGATTTATCGATTTGGTTTTGTGGTTTTGGTGATTAATTTTGTTTGTTTATTGATTTAGCAAGACAATCAATCATTCCTGCGCCGACACAATCGACGAACGAGCGATTAATAAGAAGAATTTGACTTTGTACACGAAACATGAAAATTTGACGTTGGCGTTGAATTCGTCTCAGGCCATCGGTTGCAATGTCATCAACATCGATGCCCACGATTTCGCTAAAGGAAAACCACATTTAATTCTGGGTTTACTCTGGCAAATTATTCGAGTAAATTTGAATTTTTTTCAACTATTTATTTGATTTTTACGTTGAATTTTTTTATATTTTGTCGATTTTTCTTTGATTTTTGATGTTTTATTATCTAGATCGGACTTTTCAATCAAATAACATTAGAACATTGCCCGGGATTGGCTCGCCTGCTGCAACCGGACGAGAAAATCGAAGATCTCATGCGTTTGTCGCCCGAACAGATTCTTCTGCGTTGGGTCAACTATCAATTAGAACGAGCCGGCATTAATCGCCGTATAAACAATTTTACGAGTGACATCAAAGATTCGGAAGTTTACACTTACCTCATTGCTCAAATCGCACCCGCTGGAACTGGTGTCACTTTGGAACCGTTGACTGTAAGAAATTAAATTATTAATTCACTAAAAACGAAAACATTGTAATTTTTGCTCGCCCCCCAGGAGCGTGATTTGTTGAAACGTGCCGAGATTATGTTGCAACAGTCGGACAAAATTGGATGCCGCAGTTTTCTTGCCCCGAACGACGTCGTCGAGGGAATCTACAAACTAAACGTCGCTTTTGTAGCGAATTTGTTCAATAATCATCCGGGCTTGGACAAACCGGACGAAGAGCTGGAATACGAAGCTATCGAGGAAACGCGAGAAGAAAAAAGTAAAAAAAATAATTTAATTTTTTTAATTTTATTAATTTTTCTAATTTTTCTAATTTTTAAAGCATATCGTAATTGGATGAACAGCATGGGAGTTAAACCGTATGTCAATTGGTTGTATAGTGATTTAGCAGATGGTTCAATTATATTTCAGGTAGAATTAAAATTCTTCGAATTTTTTTTGATTTTTTTCGATTTTTTCGATTTTTTTCGATTTTGCTTTGATCGATTGATTGGTTTTTCAGTTATATGATATTATCAAGCCTGGGATTGTCGACTGGAACAGAGTTCACCGAAAATTCAGCAAACTGCGCGGATTTATGGAGAAATTAGAGAATTGCAATTACGCGGTCGATTTGGGCAAACAGCTGAAATTCTCACTGGTTGGCATCGCTGGACAAGATTTAAACGATGGAAATCCAACATTAACATTAGGCACCACCAAACAATACATTTCACTTATCGCATTAAATAAACGAAAACTATTTCAATTATTTTCCAGCTCTCGTGTGGCAATTAATGCGAGCGTACACGTTATCGATTTTGGCACAATTAGCCAACACCGGAAATCCGATCGTGGAGAAAGAAATCGTCGAATGGGTCAACTCCAAAGTATCAAAGCCAAAAATATCTCTAAATTCTATTTACTTATGAATTTTTTTGTTGTTTTCCCAACAGTTGAAAGATGCCAAGAAAACTACGAATATAAGGAACTTCCAAGACTCGTCAATCGCGAACGCACGCGTCGTGATCGATTTAATCGATGCGATCAAACCGGGCACAATCAACTACGAACTATTAAAGGACGAAAACACATCCGAAGTAAATTGCAAATCGCAAAATGTCGCTATCAAACTGAAATTCATTTCCATTCGCTTCAGGATAACATGGCGAACGCCAAATACGCCATTTCGATGGCGCGCAAAATAGGAGCTCGAATATACGCGCTGCCGGAAGACATCGCCGAAGTTAAACCCAAGATGGTGATGACGGTGTTCGCTTGCCTCATGGCCCGCGACTACATTCCAAACATGGGATCGAAAACTCCCAGCGAATAGCGAATAAATATTTTTGACGTTTTTTGCTCATTAAATTGCAAAATCAAGCAATAATTCCAGCATTTTTCTTTGTAATTCCATTTTTGTGTGCCTCGGTGCCTTTTTTTTATACACGAAATTTTGATGCATTATCATTGTTTTTTGATTGCGCAAGCGCACAGATTCTAAGTTGACAAGGCCAAACAGGATTTTTGTTTTTAAATTGAAAACATGGCCACAGTACTTGAATTTGAAATTGATTTTTTCATCATTTATGTACGTTAGGTTGATTTTATAAAAGAAATATTATCGATTGTAATTAATTAATTTTATTATTTGTATATATTTTGCTTGAATAATTTTGTTTTTGGATTTTATTGCATTCCGTTTGGGTCAAATAAGTCATTCCTGATTATTTTTTCGTTTAAATTTCGATGTATCTACACAAACTTTTTCGATTTTTGACTGAATGTTTACAAATTAATGACGAAATATGATTTATCTAATGGTATACAATATTAGCGTAGCTTTATATGTGTTTGGCCGTCCTCTTTGAGAGTCTCGAGAAAATTCAATAAATATAGACATTGTAACCGAATTACTGGAAGGAAAAATACTCGAAATTTCGATGTGATATTAGGGCTTCCGAATTATTCGAACGAAATGTTCGGCGCTTCTATGAACCGAACTGATGTGACGTAATTGGCGGCATCAGGTCGGGCCATAACGTAAGCGGCCAGAAATTTAAATACTTAAAAATATAAAGCTTAGTGGTTATCGCATTTTGACTTGAGACTAATTTTTCACGTTTTTGTACCGCATTAAATTCAATAAAGCGACGCATTTGGGAAAGAAAACAAAATGGCTAAAATATTTTTCTTTTCTATTACGTCAGATCGCGCCCGTTTCAGCTTCCCATGATGCAATTATAAAAATATTACGAAGAAAATATTCCTGCGCCTAAAAATAGTCCGCGATTGTTTATCAAACTCGGCAATATTTACTGTATAACGGTGACGAATTTGACAAACTGTGGACTTTAAACGCAAACACGCGTCGAATGCATCGACTACAAGTTGCAAAAACGAAACGAAACCGTGATGTACAAAGAAAAGCGAACTGAGTGCCTCGGCGTGTTCCTCTTTGGTGCCCGCGCCAATGTCGCATTGTTTTGTTTCGTTAGGGACGTTGACTAATTTTTTTCTTCATTTCGCCCGATTGAAACCGTTTATTTATTAGGTAAATACCCAAAAACCACTCATTACAATCCACTAATCCAAACTCACAACCTTCTAGTCTCACAAAATTCATATCTTGCTGTTTATTGGCACCTTTCGCTTTTTATCAAGAGCGATAAAAAAAAATCCTTATCAACAACAAAAGCGCAGGAGAACATGACCGTGGATGAATACTTCAACTATTCGGCCAACAAAATGACGGACCCGGGCCCATCCACCAACCTGCCGATCCTGAACAAGTCGAACGAGGTCGCGCTGCTTAACCTGATGGAAAGGACCGGCTACACGATCATCCAGGAGAACGGACAGCGCAAGTACGGCGGACCGCCGCCCGACTGGCAGGGGCAACCGCCCCCCAAAGGCAGCGAAGTTTTCGTCGGCAAAATACCTCGCGATTGCTTCGAGGACGAACTCGTTCCGGTCTTCGCGACTATTGGAAAAATATACGAATTTCGCCTCATGATGGATTTCAGCGGCTCCAACCGCGGCTACGCGTTCGTGATGTACACGCACCCGACCGAGGCCCAGAAGGCGGTCAAGCAGCTCAACAATTTTGAAATACGCAAAGGCAAGTACTTGGGGGTGGTGAAGTCGGTCGATAATTGCCGGCTGTTCGTCGGCGGCATTCCCAAGACGAAAACTAAGGAGGAGATATTGGCCGAAATGGCCAAGGTCACCGAAGGAGTGGTGAACGTGATTCTGTACAGCAGCGTGACCGACAAGACGAAAAGCAGGGGCTTCGCGTTCGTCGAGTACGAGAACCACCGCGCGGCCGCCATGGCCAGGCGGAAGTTAATTCCGGGCAAGATCCAGCTGTGGGGTCACGAAATCGCGGTCGATTGGGCCGAGCCCGAGCCCGAGGTCGACGAAGACACCATGTCCAAGGTGAGTTCCGATTTGAATCGATTTAATTGATTGATTTTAATTGATTTTAATTGATTTTCCTTCAGGTGACCGTTCTTTACATTCGAAATTTGATGCTCAACACGACCGAGGACCAGATCCGAGACGCCTTCAACGAGGTCCGCGAAGGGTGTGTCGAAAAGGTGAAGAAACTTCGCGATTTCGCTTTCGTTCACTTCCGAACTCGAGAAGACGCGCAGAACGCGCTCGAGATGAAGAACGGTGAGTTCGATTTGAAACCGAAACCGAAACCCGAAATCGAAACCTAACGCTCGCTCTCTCTCCTCTTTGTCCGCGCAAACAGAAACCGATCTCGACGGGTCGGTCATCGAAGTCACCTGGGCCAAGCCGGTCGACAAGGGGTTCGCCAGATACGGCGGCAAAGGCAGATCGCATTCGTACGCGAACAACATTACTCCATCGGTGTCGTACGCGCAGTACGAGCCGAACCAACCGCACCCGGTCGCGTCCCCCTACACGCCATACTCGCCCACATCGATCCCACAAACCAACACGTAATTCCCCGTGAAAATAACACGAGATTTCTCACTTTTTCATCGATTTTTCTCGATTTTAGGCGCGGAAACGCTTCGGGATTGCACTCGCCCGTTCGAGGACGCGGCAGGGGCGCTGCCGGACTGCGGGGCGGAAGGGGCTTCGTGGGGGGATCTAATTACCTGGCCAGAGGGTACCCGGGACGACGCCCCACCGAGGTAAATGAGCCAAACTTGTTGTTCTTGACTCGTTATCTTTGTTTGGTTTGGTTTGGGTTTGTTTTGTTTCCTTTGACTAACAATTGCGATTAGAAATGACTGTTGCATGCCTTTGTCTTTCAGTTGTTTCAATACTATGACATTCACCCCGGCATGGAACTTTTGCCGTTTAACGCTTTATTTATTAATCACAATCACAATAAAACACCTCTGCAGGTGAAAACTAACAAATTTCGCACATTTTGAACGTTTTTGCGTGTTGATTTTGATTGTTTTTCGATTTTTTTCTCACAAGATCTTGCAGGAAATGTGCGACAAGAACAACTGGGGCGACCCGATCTACCAGGCCCTCACCACGGTGCAGCGAGATGGCGGTGGCGACGTGCAAGTCTACGTCTACAAGGTCTAATTAATTGAATTTAGTTTTGGTTTTTTGTTTTTTTTTTAAAAATGTAATTTTTATTGGGTTTTAGGTGATAATGCCGTCGTTTCCGGCGCAGTACAACGTTTTCCAGCCGGTGAAATTGGTGCGCGACGCGGAAGAAGCGAAACAAATAGCGGCCGAGCACGTGCTGAATCAACTCGGCGTGCGCATCGAGAGTAAGTGCATTTTTATCTCGATAATTCGAAAACAAGGCCAAGTTTACCTAACAGCCGTTGCGCAAACATCCGAAATTGATAAAACGAAAAGAAATCGGAAAAATCGAAAATGGAAATTAAAAATAAATAAATATTAGGTTTGGATTCGCCGCCCTTAAACAACGGTAGCAATAACGGAAATTCGTTGAATATCGTTCAACAAAACACGCTATACGCGGCGCAAGGCCGAGCCATTGCAGGCTCGTCGCCGTTGCCGCAAAGCGTTGCAACCGCGACCCAAGTGACGAATAGCCGCAACGAACTGGCCGCACTAAGCTATAATCCGCCGCCTGGTTACGTTGTTGCAGCCGGAAAAATGCCTTGTAAGCCTTTGTCTCGTTGATTTCCTGCTTTGTCCATGTTTTTTTGTCTTTATTTGTTTGTTTTTGTTTTTATTTTTATTTTTATTTTTATGTCACTTTTTCTGTTTTTCATTCGCAGCTTACGAACATGGCTATTACGACAGCGCCGCCAACTACCAGGTGCCAGCGCCGCAGCAGATGTATTAAAGCGACACGAAACGCGAAACGGGAAACGCGAAACGCGAAACGCGACGGAAGTGTTTACTTTTATTGTTTTTAGTTTTTATTTAATCTTTTAGGCAATCTTGACGTTTGTTTTTTTCTTCCTTTTTAAAGGAATTTCAGAATTAGGGAAATGCAAAGCGCGGCAGTTGAGATTTTGCTGTTTTTATTTTTTATCGAATGTACGAGAAATGCAAATGCAAATGCAAATGGGAAAAGGGAAAAGATGTGCGACGTTAGGCAGCGAGTG
Organism: Strigamia transsilvanica; assembly: GCA_034701245.1. Taxonomy (NCBI): domain Eukaryota; kingdom Metazoa; phylum Arthropoda; class Chilopoda; order Geophilomorpha; family Linotaeniidae; genus Strigamia; species Strigamia transsilvanica. The sequence goes on along the minus strand of JAQIXU010000093.1, from coordinate 28,475 downwards.
TTAAGTGTGGTTGTTGTTATCGGTGCCGGTGCGCTTTTTATTGGCCTAACGAAGCGATTTGCGTGTTTTTTTCTTTTTGTGTTTATTATTTTTTTAAATCGGAAAAAGGCAAAGAGTTTCGTGCGAGGGGTTGTTCTATTTGAAAGAGAAAAAAGAGAGTTATCTCGAGACAAACACGGCGATTATATCATTTTGTTGCACGTGGTCATTTTTTATTTGTGTTTTTTTGTTCATTATCAAATTCATTGCATACAATTATCTCACTGATAGACAATATTTACGATGATGATAAGGCCTTTTAAAGTGGAAAATTTATATTTTAAAAGCAAATAATAATACTAATTTGCCCATTTTTCAAAAATGGTGTGCCCCATTGGCTCAAATTTCTCAATTTTCTCAATTTTCTCAACCATAATTTTATATTGGACTCTTATTTGAAAATGCCCCCGAATGACAAATGTATGATTGCCCCGTGACATGAAGCGTCGTTGATAATTTGATTTTTTTTACGTAGCGATAGCGATTAATGATTTCTTATTTCAGTTTGTTCTTGTCTTTTCTTTTTTTCTTTCCATGTATTTAAGATCTTAGGTCATTTCAACACGATAAATACTCACGGTTTTTTTTAAAACGCAATTTGAAAATTTTTAAAATACAAATAATTTATTTATTGCTTCGCAATTTTTGAAAAAAATTAAATCAAAATTAGTTTTTGAAAATTAACTGATGTTGAAGTGACCAAAACCATCTCATTCTCAATAGTATTATTATTATTATTATTATTATTATATTTTTTGGTGTAACTTTTGCGTGTTTTTAGTTTAAGGATATAATCCGAGTTTTTGTTGTTTTATTTTTTTTCTGCGAAAATAAAAGCGATTTGAATGTCATTGATCGATTATAACTTTAAATCAGATATTCTTGTTCCGTTGATTGTGAATTTTAACTTGGTTTGCTCAAACGAAAAACTAAAAGCGAAAAGCGAACAAAAATGGCGTCCAGCAGAAAACAAGAAAGTTTATTCGAATTTTGAATGTAATAAAAATGTGGTAATTTTTTTACCTCAAAAAACCTTTCGATACAATCAACGTGAAATGGAATAATAATAATAAAAATTATTTAACATTCGACATGATTTCCCCCTCAACAATTATCTCATTTCTTGTTCTTGTGTTTCTTGCGTTTCGGTTCGTCGCTCTCCGAAGAACTCGAACTATCGCGCCTCTTTTTCTTCTTCTCGCTCTTGTGTTTCTTGCTCTTCTTCTTCTCCTAAATTCAACCAAATTCATAAAACATGCATTTCTCCACGCGAAAATTCAATTTCGTCCACCTTCTTCATGCGTTTCTCTTCGTTGCCCGACTTGTCGCCTTCGTCCAGCTCTTGCGGCTGCTCGTCATCGTCCACCATTTCGTACTTTTTTCCCCCCGGCACCTGGAAACAGTCCTGCGCGAGATGACCTGACGAGGAGAAGCGGTTAGTTTGATAAAACGCGCAAACGGACCCGGTTTCGTCCATATGAACCTGAAGTTCCGCATTTTTTGCACGTCGTGTTGAAAACTGCGTCCAGTTCTATTTTGCTCGGCTTGTACGGAGCGTGCGGTTGTCTTCGTCTTTGATCTTGGCTAATAGAGAACAACTTGATCCCAAACACATTCAACAAAACACATAAAATTTCTTTTTTTTTAATTTTCGCACGCCTGATCGACTCCGTTCGGATCCAAATCTTGTCCTGAACCTTGGCCCACGTACTTCATCGAAAGCCCGATTTTTCCTTCGTCCTAAATGCCAACAATTCTTTAGACCACGTGGCCAGACTGTCCAATTAGCCACTTACGTCGATGGATATCACTTTGCACCAAACTGTGTCGCCCTTTTGCACGATCTCCGACGGATCCTCCACGTTCGATTTCGACAGCTGCGATTTATGGATCAAACCTGATAAATGTAAACAAAATTCGTTAATTCCGCGTTAACTCCACGATTTTCAACATTTTACCATTTTTGTAACAGCCGGGGATTTTAACGAAGGCTCCGAACGGTTTCACTGTCGTAATCTACAAAAAACAACAAAAATATTTGCAATTTTTGTAAAAATTTCGATTTTTTCTTCATTTTTTTTTCTTTTCTTTTTTTACCGAGCCTTTAAATATGCTGTCCACTTTGGGTGTTGCGTCTCTCTGATCCCTCGAGTCCCTCGAATCTCTGTGGTCTCTGTGATCTCTGTGATCTCTCGATGGTGAAGACAAATATTTATTTCGTTTAGAATGATACGACATTTTGGATTGGGATTGGTTTTTGTTTTTTTTTGTTTTTAGGTTTTTGGTGTCGTCAATTAATTTCGGGCGAGTTTGTTCGGTTTCTACGTTTTTGCAGAAATCGTTTGTCGAACCCTTAAACACTTTGGGAATTCAATCGAATTCGAATAATTACCGAGCCGTAAAATTAAGGAATCAAACTGTTTCACGCTTGATCGTCGCCATGTTGGATTTTTGTTATTGCATTTTATCGACCTCTAGCGACAACCATCCGAATCAATCCCGCGGAAAAACCAAAAAATTCCAGCTCCATTTCCGAACAAAATAAACCCCAAATCGCAAAAAAACAATCCCCAAAAAATCCCGCTTCAAATTCAACCCCAAAACCACCCAAATCCTCCAAACCACCCCCTAATTTACCTTTGTTTCTTTTCATTCTTTTACCGCCAATTTGTTTAATCGATAATATGGCCAATGAGCAGCGAGCTTCAGGTCATGTGATTTAACATGACTATTCCATCATGGAGGCCCAAAGTAAAGCACCGCCAAGAGTGCAGAAAAACCAAAGGTGAAATTTGCAAGAAGATGCCAAGAAAAGTCAAATCTCAAGGTACAGGTGTAAGAAAGGATAACCCTAGTGGACGCTAATACGTGTTTTGGTGGGCAAGTGCAAGTGCTAAGCGGCCAAATGGCTCGAAAGCTGACGGTGGCCCACGAATCTCGTTTAGTCCTCGCTCGATGCTCGCCATGTGCATGGCTAAACTGTCTCTTAGACCTTTCACTTTTCCCCCAAGCCGAGCCGACGAGTACGTAGTACGTAGTACGTAGCGAGCACGGCGCAAGGAAAACAATCGAAAACAATCGAAACGAAACGAGACGAGACGAAACGAGACGAAGCGGTAGGAATTTTTGCTTAGGACGTGTCGGGAAAAAGAAAGAAAAAAAAAGTTTGTGTCAAGTTATTTCAAGTAGCATGAGAGAAAAATTGACGAGGAATTTTGTTCGGTGTTTTGGGCAGTCGTGGACTGGTGTGCGAAGCCGTTCGAGCGCCGAGATTAGACGCAATGCCAAAAGTTGAGATGCTGCGTGCGCCTGTGTTTATTTTCAAACTCTTGTGCTTTCGCTCAGCCCGTTAGGCCTAAATTGCTTCTCGCTATGTTTTGCACCTCGACTCAGCTCAGCTCAGCTCAGCTCAGCTCAGCTCAGCCTCTTTTCAGTTTTGACCTGTTTCGACGAGAAGAGAACGGACCTCGTCTTGTTGATCTAGTTTCCTTTTTTTCATTAGTTATTTATTTATTTAGGATTTTTTTTGTTTTGTTGATTTTTTTTGATTTTTTTGTTTTTATTTTTTGGGTTTGTGGATTTTTTTGTTTTTGTTTTTGTTTTGTTTTTGTTTTTAAATTTTAGTTTAGATTTTAATTTTTATGTGTTTAATTTGATTTTTAACTTGAAAAGTACACACATGTTGGTTTGTTTTGTTAACGTTGCAATAATATCCCTTGTTCTTCCAGCTTTAGGCCCAAGTTGTTCTGATAATCCAGTTTTTCATCAGGTATGTTTGTTCATCCCTGCAATGGAAATTTTATTTTAAAAAATAAAAAATTACAAAAAAAAAAAAATAAAAATCTTAAAAAATTGAATTCAAGAAAGAAAGAAAAAAAATTAGTGATAACAAATGATGATAATAAACACTTAAAAGAAAAAAAATAATTATTTTTTATTTTATTTTTCTAAATTTCTATGACACTTGTGTACTTTTCCAAGTTTAATTCATTTCTATCAATTTTTTCCCTATTTAAAAAAAAAAAACAATTTTAATAATAACAAAAATTAAAAATCAAAAAAAAAAAAATCAAAAAATCAAAAAAAATTAAAAAAATCAAAATGAAAATCATAAATTTGATGCAATTTTTTCGTTTTGTTGTTTTCAGACAGTAATCCGTATGAATGCATACGGGGAATGTGGGAAGGCGCATTTGTGGCTCAATTCGTTCGACTTTTTCAGTACAAATTTGATTTCGTCAGTGTTACTACTCAGGTGAGTTAATAAACAAAAAATAAAAACAAAATTCGTCGATGATGGCGTGCCAACAACCTAGTCGCTCACTCGTCAAACCGATTATGCGAACGAGCAAAATCGACTCCCGACTGACCGACCGACCGACGATCAGTGTCCGTCTCAAACAAACACTTAAGCCTAATGGCGGCTCGCTTTAATTTTTTTCCCTTTTCTCATCTCTCCTACGAGAAAAGAAAAAAAAAGAAAAAAAATCAAGAGCTCCACAAGTGGTGTGGCCGGTTAAGTCTCGCGAAGTTTGCGGCTGGACAAACGGCCTTCAACGCCAAGTTCACTGACTCAAAATGCGTTTGTGCCACGAGGCTTTTGCAGTTCACTGTACACTTTTGCGAAGGTGGCGAAACGCAATTTTCCGACCGTTTTTGCCCCGTTTTACGTCGCCTCGCGTCGTTTTGCGTCGTTGTGTGCGTCATTGATTGCGGGCTGTGCGTTTGGTTGGGTGTTTATTGAAATGCAGATTTTCGTAACGGTGTAAAATGCTAATTTCCTTATCATGCAGCTTTAAGCATGAACGTGTTGACCTTGCGCACCTTTTGCTTCTGTATCCACCGAGCTTACACCACTCCAAGGTGAGCGTGTTTGGATCGCGCCTACTTAACGGAGAGAGGAAGGAGAACGAGAGAGAGAGAATGGGAGATGCGAACGAAAAGATGGATTTTTTAGTCAAAGCAATCATCGCGTCAGACTAAGGTGCAAATGTGTCTTGCCGCGAATAAATACTTTGGATATTATTAAAACACACGCAGAAACGAAAAAAATCGGTGTTCCGAGGGGAAATATTTTGGTGGAAATTTAATCTAGTTTGATTTATTTTTTTGTTTTTGCAGACATTTTCGATTTGGGGCTTGAAATTGGTTTTGACTGCTTAGGAAAGGAAACTCACGTGTGCCAGTGTTTGGGTGAACAAAATGCCTTCCATTTGCAACTGACCTGAGTTGAACTCGAGGTTACAGGGCAGGGAACAGAGATTCCAATGAAATTTCTCTCTCTCTCTCTCTCTCTCTCCCCTACCACTTGATATTAATAAAATAAAAAAAATTTAAAAAAATTTTTCAAAAAAATTGCCGAATTGAATTTTTTTTTGAGGAAAATAAAATACAAGCGGATTGGATTGGTTTAGTTAGGCGAGAGAAACGTATTGATTTCTGGCAATGCAAATGCCAAACTGGCCAAAGTATTGATTCGAAATCCTGTGGAATTCAAAGGATGGAGTGGAGTGTTATCCAACGCTTAGTTTTCATTAAAAAGCCTCGTGGGATCGAAAAATCGAGAAAATTTCGAGAAAATACAAAAATAATTTTTATTTTTATTTTTATTTCGTGTTTTTTTTTTTTTACATATCGATTGATATATGTGCATAGAGCGTTTAATTATTTATGTTTGCGTTCCGATTTTTTTTAATACTTAATAACCTGATTGATTTTTTTGTTTGGTTTGTAAACAGGAATTTGAAGACGCTCTCGTTGATAGTGATTGCTTACTCGTAGCTGACATTTGTGCGCGTTTACTGAGGTATCTTACGGGGAAATCGGACGCTTTGTAAGTAAAACAAAAATAAAAAATAATTTTCTTAAAAATTTTGTTTTTTTTTAAAAGAAAAAGAATGTGAAATGTTGCCCGATTATTTGTATTTTCTTGTTGCGATAGATTGAATTGTTATCACTGACCAGTTGCCATTTCATCTGGTTTGTGACTGCGCATTTGACGCTTGCGCCGTTCCGCTTCCCTCGGTGTCTCTTTCTCGATGATGAGCGAGAACGGATTTGTCTGCTCCTCGAATCAATAAACGGAAGAGGGAAAAAGAGAACGAGAAAGAGAGTACTAGGAATATTTGTTTAATACAAGTGGAAATTTGTTGGGAAATGAAGTGAGAGTTGGTGACGTTTCTTTGTTTGTTTGTTTATTTATCGCGGCCCACACAAGGGAGGCGACGGGGCCTGTAGCGAGTTGACAGTCTGCTCGAGGGGCCTTGGTCTCATTGAGGTGCCTGGCGAGGGGGAGGAGGGTGGCGACATGCCATACCTGTTCATCTTTTGTTCGCGGGGTGGTTTGCAGCGACGAGTTGGCCTTGTGTGGCGTTAGAAGAGAGAGAGAGAGAGAAAGAGAGAAATAAATGAGGGGAAAAATTATTTGCACAAATTTTTCTTTTTTTTTTTTTTTTTTTTTTTTTGCTTTTGGATGACCATCTCGAAGGAGAAAATTCGGGGTCTTGCAACAACATGAAAATGTGAGGGTCGTGTTGTCGTCACCAGCGCGTGGCGCCACAAATCATGCCCCGAAGAACGCGCGGTTGAGTCGTCACCGCAAAGGACCCCTTTTCCCCGTTTAAACTGCCGAACTAATTTAATTAGGTTTGATGAACGCGCTGCTCGATGACGTAGGAAGACGCATTCGAAACGCTTGTCAATAAAAATGCCATTTTCTTTTAACTTTGCTGGCTCGTTTCGCATAAATGGAGCGAACATGTTTTTTTCCCTACACCGCCCCACCAACCCACCCCTCGCTACCCCGACCCCCACCTCCCGCCCGCTCGCTCGAGGAAAAACGCGTCGGTCGGTGTGTTTGTGTAACGGGAGAGAAGATGAAATAAATGGCGGTGATTAGTCGGGGGCAGATTACACGCATTCTCTTTCTCTCTTTCCCTGTAATCCTCTTTCTCGAGTTTCGCCAATTGCAGATTAATTTATTTTCTTTTTTCTTATTTGTTTCTAGGGATCATCAAGCCAAGGAGAAAGTGATCCGAAAGTTGCGCAAAAAAGCCCTCGACAAGAACCCGGATGAGTTTTACTTCCACATGGTCAACTCGCGAGTGGACGTGAGTTAATTCGATTCTTTTGATGCGTTTCGGACGGAGTTTGGTATGCCGCGATGGAGGGAAAAAGTTCTTCGTGGAGCCCCAAAATGCCGTCGGTTGTTGGGGAGTCGCGAAAGTTTGTGTTTTCCAAGTTTGTTTGGCAAACGGGTTGAGTCGAGTTCGACTCTTGCGTGGGTGGAGCTTCATTTAACGCCCAGTTGCATATTGCATGAGCCCCGAGGCCATCTTTCGACGGTGGAGTCAGTTTCACCTGGAAAGACATTACCATTCATATCTGTCATCCTTCGCCACACACTGGTTGCGAAGGATGGCGCGTTTCGCCCGCCCCACTCACACCCCCGTCACCCGTTCTCTTTTCTCTCTCTCTGATACAGAGGCATTTCCTCGACGACACGAGATTTATGGAAGGCCACGCGTCCAGGGACGCATCTATTCCACTTCTAAAAACAAATTAAAAGTAAAGCAGGACCCGCGAAAAAGAAGAAAAAAAGATTTTTCTTTTTTTTTTTTCCAGGGATGGATTAAGGAATTTAATAGAAAAAAAATCCAAAATTGAGTTGTGGTCACTATAAAGACGTGAAATTGCACAATTTGTTTACTAGCTAGTTGCACTATAAATAGTAACAGATGATGAGTGGGTGGGAGGGGAATGGGGGTCGGGAGTTGGGGGACGGTCCAGCGAGGCGGAAAGTGTGCACATGCACATCAGCACCCTGAGAAATTAATGCGCCAGCGAGGTATAAATGTTGGGGTGGAATTTTTTTTTTCTTCTTTTCTTTTTGAGGTGGCCGTCCGAATTTTCTAGTCGACTGGCTGAACATAGGGGGCGCAGCGGCGAGCGAGGGAGTCCCAATAGCAGGGCTGGTCTAATTAGCCCGCTCCTAACTGGCCACAGTCTGTCATTGCACTACGCCCCTGGCACGGGGGAGAACACGCGACCCCATACGGGTTCACGCCCTCTTTGGCTAAGGTGGTCAGTCGAGTGCGAAAAAGTAAAAAAAAAAAATTGTTTTCGGAAGGAATTAATTGTAATGGGTCGTTGGGAGTTTTTTGAAAGTGGCCGTCGTCGGGTTGGCTTTGCTGCACGGCCGGAGTGCATTGCAGCGCAGCGCAGCACGGCGCTTGTTCGCGTTGTATTTAAAGCGAACGTGCATTGTCTGTGAATCAGGAAACGCAAATAAAGTCGAAATCTCGAAGGAGGATGGAAACCTGAGGGGTGGACTTGAATCGAGTGGACCGAGCATTGTGTGGACTAGTGGGGTTGCGGAGTGAACCGTCTATAATGCATACCAATGAAGACCGGTCAAATATTACCTTTGGATTTGCTTGGATTTTCGTGGAAATGCGAATTGCCAATCGAACCGGAACAGATGGAGAGAAAAATCTAAAAAAAATAAAAATAAGGAAATAAAATTTTTATTTTATTTTATTTTTTTTATTTATTATTTTTTTTCGTTGCGTCGCCTTGTTGTGGTATGCAAAAGCACACATTGCAGAGACCAATTTAATGGCCTTAATCGGTGGCCTTCCTCCACATCCCTCGCCGGTACTCGCAATTAAGTGATTAGTGCCACGCCCGTGGCAATTAGCGCTTGTCCCGCTGCGCTTCCATCGGCGTGCTGGACCCGGCTTGAAGGCGGCCATCTGTCGGCTGAATTGATTTTTGCCGATTTGTGATTTATCAGATTAAATTTGCATTTTTTTTTTCTCTCTGCAGGAAGACGGCGAACACCACGAGAAGAGCAAGGAAGAAGTGGTCACTGCGGATCAAATCAGGCTGATGCAGAGCCAGGATCTGCGCTATGTGACGATGAAACACACCATGGAGCTAAGAGTGAGTTGCAAAACATCGAAATTGTCGAAATTCATCAACGATTTCTTGCCGAATTGCAGAAAATCGAGAAGCTGAAGTCGACGCTGCACCTGATCTCGGTCGAGGACAAACCCCGCGTCCAGCACACGTTTTTCGTGGACACCCAACGCGAAGGTGAATCGATGATGAGGTCATCTTGTTAGTGTTTTCTTTGGGTGGGGAACGCGGCAAGCTGTCGTCGCTCTACCTCTTCCGCTACATTAGACGAAGTAACAAGTTGCGCACGCTTGGCTGTTTTGATTCATTAGTCACGTTCTCCCGTGCAACATTGTTTTTGTTTTTGTTTGAGCAAAAGTTTTAAGATGTACGAACGTGTTCCTCTTGAACTCCTCTGTTGTCTGCTCTTAGTGGCTCCCCCCAGCGGGCTCGCGCCTGTCGTAAAGGGATGAAAGTCGATGGCCATCTTTTCTTGGATGGTCGAGGAAGGCGAGATTTGTAGGCAAATGGCGCAACGCCGCGCCCCTGATTTGACAAAGAAAACGACCTCTGATTCCGTAATGGGATGAGTCCACCGAGAGAACTGAGAAGAGAAGAGAGAGAAAAGGGGGAAAAGCGCCGCCACCCGCTGGTTGCCATGACGAGGGGGGAATTAACGTGCAGCTTCTGGACAGCTATTCATCACAACGGCTCAGCTCGCTTGAATACTAAGCATTTTTCTCTTCTTTTTCGCGTTTGTTTACTTTATTTTGCTCTTTGTGCGTTTGTAGTCGACGAATTGGACGTGGCCGCGCGGTTGGACACGGCCCCGCAGTTGCTGGGGCGAAATTACAATCGACCACGGAGTGAAGCGTTGAGAAATAAACGATTGCGAGTTGGGGCTGATGATATTGAGGTAAGGAATGGAGAGAGACGCGAGGGGGCAAATGGGGGAGAATGGAGTGAGGTAGGGGGGGCGTCGGTTTGTTGTTTTAGCTCTTGGCGTCCATTTCACTTTAGCATCACTAAGCCCCCGGTCGTAATGGATCTGATTAAGGGGCATTGTGGGGGTCAACAACAAGCTGCTTTGTTCGGGGCGCGCGTTTTACTCGTGTAAACGCGCCAAATATCGAAAAATTTTCAAGAAATAAAAAAATTTAATTTTTTTAAATTTTTTTTTTAGAAAACCAGAAACGAGACGAAACGGTCGTACGAAATGCTCGGTCGGAGAATCGAAAGAGAGAAACAACTTTTCACGATCGCGCAAAAACTCGAAGTGAAACGACATCTGGCGGTGAGTGGTTGTTTACGGCTTTGCATCCGATCCCTGATGGACGGATTAATCATAATTCCTTTTTTATTTTATTCCTTTCTCTCTTTTTGTTATTTCTTTTTTTTTGTGTGTGTGTGCCGACAACACCCCCGCACACACCCTCGGGTTGGAGACTGGGGGGGCGCGGGGGGGTGCGGGGCATGGCACCCAGCTGCTCCTTTTCCTGCCCGGCTTTTTATACAAAGAAAAAAGAAGGAAACAAAAGCTGGGGATGCTATTCATTGGCCAGTTGGCGCACCTGCGGATGTAAATAGCCGGCTAATGATTGGTCCACTCGTTATTTGATGTAATTTGTAACGGCGGCGTCGACAGGGCGTTCGCGCCATCGCTGATGGCTCTCTGGTGGGTTCATTACTTCCAGCATCGGAGATTTTTCCAGCGGTGCGAGAAGCGTCCACCGCTCGTGATTTTGACGAGCAAACGCGGCGCAGACGCAACGTTGCATGAAATTCTCCCCTCCACCCTCCCTTTTGCCTTGCCCCCCCGCGCCCCCCGCACTTGCCTTACCTCGTGTGTGTGTGTCTCTCTCTCTCGCCTTCTTACGACTTTGGCAGCTGTGGTCGGAACACACTCTTAAAACGAGTCGAGACAATCGAAACGGGGCACTCAGACGGGTGCCAGATTTTGCTCGTAAATCGCGCGCTTTGGTCATTTCGGGTGTTGTCGTTGGCCGTTGACGTGGTATATGCAAATTAATAAGAGTCCTTTTGTTTGCTAATATCTGCGCTCCGAATCTGAGTGTGGTCGCGCGCAATGGCAGTGGAAATTAAGTCGCTCGCTTGACCACAATGTGTGGGCAGGGAATTAATTGGAGAAGAAAAGAGCGGCGGGGAATTATAATGTCACCCATTATGGTGGACATTGCATTTTAAAAGAGCTCGGGCGCTATTAAAACGAATCGCGACTTGTTTATTAACTCGGTTCCACAAACGACTTTGTTTGTTTTCTAAATTCGGACTTTGTCGAAATAATTTTTTTTTTTGTTAAAAATGTTTTCCCACTTTGGATGACAGCTGGAGTGGTCACTCCAATGATTTGACCATTAGGGGGCGACACGTTTTAATATTTTTTTTTGATTTTATTTTGATTTTATTTTTATATAAATAAATAAATAAAAAAGTTTTGCAAGTTGAGGTGATTTATTTTGATGAGCCATGAGTCAGACGATTAAAAGTGGCGTTGGTTTTATGGGCAACGCCCCTGCCGTGTAATGTTTAGTGGTGGCGTTCGGTCGAGGGCGCCCCGAGAGATGAGCATCGCGCCGAAGAAGAGAGAAATTTTTTTTTTTTTTTTTTTTGTGTGTTAAAGTTCTTCCTCCCTTCAGTTTGATGGACGAGATGCAGTGGATGTCAGGCCATTATCATAATATTGTCTTTTGGATGCAAATGCAGGTCCCCGTCTGGCCAATTACCACTTTATGGGCGTTGTTTTTTGGAGCCCCGTTTCACCTGAATGCGAGGGCGGAAGGGGTTTGACTTGTCTACAGTGGAGTTGGGGGTTAGAAATAACCAGTTTCTTTTCAAACACGAAAAGAAAAGAAAAGAAAAAATTTCAAACAACTTTTTTAATTCTCGTGCTAATAAAGTGACGCTTTAAATTCTCGTCGTAAATTTCGTTTTAAATGATTTTGTGCGCGGGGGTGGAGTTGTTTTTTTTATTTTTTTAGTATATAAATGATTTTTCTTTTTATGTTTTTTTATTTTTTTGGGTTCTCGTGGGGGTATTCGTCACGGCGAATTAACGGAGCTTTAAAAGGAACTTGGGAGAAGTGAAAAAGAGTGGAAAGGGAATTGAAAATTATGAGGAGGAAATTTTTTTTTTTTTTTTGGGATGAAAAAGGGACCCGAGTCTCAATGTTTTGCATCGATTAGTAGAGGCAAGTGTGAAAATTATGGCGGGACATTCATCACGGGAGAGAAAGACGATGGGGGTGGGGAAGACGTTTCGTGCACGCGCCATAAAGTGCCCGCGAAAAAGACTTTCCTAACGAGTTGGAGGCGAAGGGTTGACACTGTCGAGCGTCGCGGCTCGTAATTTATTTTCCACCCGCGTTTTCCTTGCTGGTTAACGCGGATTAACCCGCGTTTTAGCCGCTTTTAAGTAATCTTATTTATCTATTTGTTTTAGAATAAACGAGAAGCAGCGCCGAAGCGGATAAAGAAGGAAACTACCACGATGGCTCCGGTTTATAAATGGAATAATGAACGAAAACGATAAAAAATTGTTTTAGTTTTGATTAAAAATTTTGATTTAATTTTTTGTTTTGTGAAATTGATTTTTGAATCGGGTTTTTATTTTTATTTAATATTTTTTTGAGGTAAAAGTTTTTAATTTAATTTAGTGTTGATTCTGGTTTAATTTTTTTCTTCTTTTTTTTTTCTAGAATGTTTTTATTGGATGGAGCGAGGCACAAATAAGCAGATGATTTCTGCGAGTGATGCTTGAGCTGGTTGCTCGTAAAAGACGGAATTGGGCGGCGAAAGAGGGAGTAGAAATAAACACATTCATCTCTTGTTCCTGGATAAAACGAGATCGGCGAGGAAATAAATGTCAATTATGGCACGCATTCATTCTTGCACACTCCATAAAAAAGATTACGGATGCAAATGAAACGAGCACAAACAAAAGGCGCCACGACGACGACCCGTATCAACAAACGAGCAAAGGGAAAAGAAGAAATGCGTTTAAATGATGGGTTCAAAGGGCAACCGACTAGTTAGTACATAACATAAGAAAGCTTTGCGAATTTGTTTGTTAGCAAATAGCCGTGCATGCAAATGGACGAGTTAAATAGTTTTCATGAAAATGGCGTTTTAACGAACGGATTTGGGTTTTGCTTATCTCACTAGGTGTCGCGAGCGTACAGCTTTGCATTCAAAGTTTAGGAGAAAAGAATTTGTGTCATTTGAAATGTGAAGAATGGGTTACATCATTTTGGAGGTCATCAGAGAGCAGGATTTGAACACACAGGTGTTGCTCTTTCGGGACGGGTAAATGTACCGGTTTTTGAAGATTTTGAATGAATACTTCCTGGAATTCTGAAATGACATACGTCCGTCTTGTTTCAGCCTGTTTCCGGCACTTTTGAATTTTTGGTCGATGGCAAAATGGCGAAAATCGAAGAAAAATTTAAAAAAAGCCGGAAACAGGCTGAAACGATAAGAAATGAGCTTAAATAAATCGATTGGCATTTGTGGCCGATAAACTGAGTTTTCCAACACAATTTTGCGTGGAAAAACTATCAAGAGGAGGTGGTCAAGAAGGAATTAACTCATTTGTTGGATTGTTTTAATGGTAATTAGTGCCAAATTGTAATTCAATTAATTAATTTGTTTATTTATTCACCAGGAATCGTGCAAGGATGCGGCGTGCAGAACTCGAAACTTATATTTTCAATTCTTCATCCAATCATCAAAATGAAAATGCTTTCATTTTATCACAACTACCAAGACATGGTCGAACAAATCTTCCAACTTTTCTGCGTGTGTACAAAACGGATTCTCTGCTACCTCGACTCGTCCGAGTAGAAAATATTATACGAATGTTGTCTTTCTGTGATACAAACTTATGCAAAATTCAATACGGGTAGCGGAGTTATGAATTTTTACCGAGTATTTATTGATTTGTGAATTAATTTCAGGTAAACAATTTTTTGGTGTGTGAATCTGTAAATAACGAATCGTTAAGTTTTATTTTATTTACACGGGATCGGATGTCGACATACCTTGGCGCAGCTTCCACTGAAAGATGCGCTCGCGGGTTTTTGTTGTCTCTAATAATTTAGCAGTGAATTCATGTCGATCAGTATTAGATTTCATTTCATTCAAAACAAACCAAACCCGCCGCGAAGCTCATGGCAGGCGCCATTAATGCCTTGATTAGCCGTATCACCGCTAGATGGTGAGCGGAGTATGTGACGAGTAGAGACTAAGAGAGCCTATATAGTATGGTATGGTATAAATACCATACAGGCTCTCTAGTGACGAGACGACGCATCCTTGGCAGCCGCCATTTTTAAACAATCCGTGTGCAGATAGTAAGAAATTAACACTACAGACATTTGCAATATTTTTCACGAAATCTTTTATTTGACTCAAATTCAAGAATAAATGTGCAAAGACCAATATCAAACGCTCTTCCTTTTACCATAACAATTACTGCCAGGTATTTTCCACATAAAAGTTAATAAAAAAAAATTTTTTTAAATTTAAATTTTGAATTTAAATTTTGTTTTAGATTGGCGAAGTGAAACAAAATCGCAAGCCGCAAACCATGAGGACCCTTTTCGGCGTACCTAGTCTCGAACACATGTCCTTAGTGACAATTTCAGTTTATCTTTGGAAATATAATTTCACTGATAACCAAACTGTTAAAATTGAAATGTCAATGTTAAACAACAGAGACGCAGTTTGTAAACTAGTTAATGCTTTGGTCATTCCGGAGATGTTAAAACCAAAGTTGTGCCGATTGGTTTGGTATGTCGAGATTCAGTTGTCGGATTTGTTAGGATTCCTACGTGCCCACGTTTTTAACGACGTCAAATTTCTCAAATCCATAATCCAATGCACCCAATGGACAATACATGGACAATTAGATATGGCTCGAACAGCGCGAGTTCTTTCACAATCAGAAGATTGGACGACTAAATCGAGATTCGACCTTGCCATTGTGTGTTGCATCCCAGATGTCGTTGAGGATACTTGGAACGAATGTGACAAAAGTATAAAAAAACGTTTTCGCTTGCAAAAGATTATGTATAAATATTGGAAATGGATGACGATTAAAACTGACCCTTCGCACATCTCTTTCGCCAAGAAAGTTGAAATGTTTTCGCTGTCCATGGACCACAATAACCAATGTGGCGTGGAGTACTTCTGGTCAATCATGAGACCAGATGAAAAAAACGCCCTTGTCAACTTGCTGGTCCAAAGTAGAAGTGAATTGGAGAAGATGCTTATTTACATCAGGGGTAAAAAGTACATCTCCGACGACCGTTGCGGATTCACTTTCGAGGCTGGCATCATAGGTTTTCTACTTGCTGAAATGGATGAGCAACAACTGACGGCCGTTTAGTCTTGGCACTACGGATTCTCTCTTTTCGTACCTTTGCTGCTACATCCTTTGTTCGAGGGCGTGGACTCGTTCACGATCACATCGAGCTGCATTGAAAATCTTTTTGCATCGGGTGATGACTTTTGTGCCACGATCTGCAAGTTTCTTAAAAAGAACACCTTCCCTATTATCACGACACTCTTGTGTAGGTGGTCAATCATGAAACCGGACAAAGAAACTATCGTCTACTTGGCGCCCCAAATGCGAAGTACATTGGATAACATTCGTAAATATTCCCCCATGCAGCAGCATTCCAGAGGCACTCACGAGACAAGCATCATTAGTTTTATGCTTTCTGAAGTAGAAGACCAACAACTGATGGCCGATTTGACTTCGGACGACCGTTTGGATCTTGACGTTTGAATCCTTAATGGGATATTCTCAATAAGTACATGACACTAAAGAAAATAAAGAGCAAAAAACAAAAACATTTATTTCTTGTATGGTGTAAAATTTTTGAATACCAAAAATCAAAAGTTTCTGCTTGACATTGAATTTTATTTTTCTGGATGAAAATTTTAATAAAGCTTCTTAAACGAAAATTTTGGACGTGTTTTTATCAAATTCGTGCTAGCTAAAAATGTGGAAATCTCGTCGTAAAGAATCTCAACTTTGATCCGACATCCGCTGTTGGCCAGCGCCGTTGTTTAGCCAAAGCGCCGCTAGATGGCGAACTCAAGTCGAAAAACAAAACCCAGTATGGTGGACGGATGACATTAGCAACGACTCATTGACATTTCTCTGATTTAATTGCTGCACGCACGGACAAATGTCCGATGTTTTATCTCGACTGGAATCGTCAGCTAAAGTTTTATTGGTAATGAGAAATAATCCCGTGTTTAAACGAGATCTAATTTTGTAATTTGAAATTTTCATGTAAACGCAATTTAGGCTCCGCCGAACGTCGTGACAACTTTGCAGAGACATGAGGCTGAGTTTAGTTGAGCGCAGCTATGAACACGGCGTTTGGAAGAGATTCGAAACGAGGACTGTGGTGTCTCAACTCGTTGATTCACAAAGTCGACTGCAATTTGGTCGCGTGGAACGGCGAACCGAAAGTCATCAACAACAGCCTCCAACTGCTCGTCACCTTAGACGATTGCAGGGAAAAGTAATTTTTTGATGCAAATCAAACGAATTGCGATTAAATCGGTGATTTAATTGTAGGAGGAACTGCGTGGTGAAAAGCGAGACTATGTGCACGCTTTTGCAGAAACACAGCGGGCAATCGCTCATGTTTCTGTCGCCGGACGCGAAAAAAGGACTGCTGAAAGCGTTCGTGCTGGCCGGGTTGGTCGCCAAGGACAACGAGACGAAAGAACACTATTGGAAACAGATGTTGAACCCGTAGGACAAGGACAGGACACCATTGAAGACAACAGGAAGACTGCAGGTAAAAATTTTTTTTATTTGTGTAATTTGAAATGTGAAGAATGGGTTACATCATTTTGGAGGTCAGCAGAGAGCAGGATTTGAACACAGGTGTTGCTCGTTCGGGATGGGTAAATGTACCGGTTTTTGAAGATTTTGAATGAATACTTCCTGGAATTGCGAAATGACCAGTGAATTCATGTCGATCGGTGTTAGATTTCACTCAAAACAAACCAAACACGTCGCGAAGCTGACGGCAGGCGCCATTAATGCCTTGATTAGCCGTACCACCGCTAGATGGTGAGCGGAGTACGGGACGACGCATCCTTGGCAGCCGCCATTTTTAAACAATCCGTGTGCAGATAGTAAGAAATTAACACTATACATACATACATTCATACCAATATCAAACGCTCTTCCTTTTGCTATAACAGTTACTGTCAGGTATTTTCCACATAAAAGTTAATAAAAATTAATTTTTTTTAAATTTAAATTTTGAATTTAAATTTTGTTTTAGATTAGCGAAGTGAAACGAAATCGCAAGCCGCTAACCATGAGCGTACCTAGTCTCGAACGCATGGCCTTAGCGAGAATTTCAGTTTATCTTTGGAAATATAATTTCACTGATAGTAAAACTGTTGAAATTGAAAAGTTAATGTTGGACAATAGAGACGCAGTTTGTAAACTAGTTAATGCTTTGGTCATTCCGGAGACGTTAAAATCAAAGTTGTGCCGATTGGTTTGGTTTGTCGAGATCCAGTTGTGGGATTTGTTAGAATTCCTACGTGCCTACGTTTTTTCCGTCGTCAAATTTCACGACTTAGAATGTCTCAAATCCATAATCCAATGCACGCAATGGGCAAAATGTGGACAATTAGACATGGCTGAAACAGTGCAAGTTCTATCACAATCGGAAGATTTGACGACTAAATTGAGATTCGACATTGCCATTGTGTGTTGCATCCCAGATGTCCTCGAGGATATTTGGAACGAATGTGCTAGAAGTGTTAAAAAACGTTTGCGCTCCCAACTGGAATCGAGCTTCCAAAATGTGATGTATAAATACTGGAAATGGATGACGATTAAAACTGACTCTTCGCACATCTCTTTCGCCAAGAAAGTTGAAATGTTTTCGCTGTCCATTGACTACAGTAACCAATGTGGCGTGGAGTACTTCTGGTCAATCATGAGACCGGATGAAAAAAACGCTCTCGTCAACTTGCTGCTCCAAAGTAGAAGTGAATTGGAGAAGATGCTTATGCACATCAGGGGTAAAAATACATCTCCGACGACCGTTGCGGATTCACTTTCGAGACTGGCATCATAGGTTTTCTACTTACTGAAATGGATAAGCAACAACTGGCGGCCGTTTTGACTTCGCACTACAGATTTTCTCTTTTCGTACCTTTGATGCTACATCATTTGTTCGAGGGCGTGGACTCGTTCACGATCACATCGAGCTGCATTGAAGATCTTTTTGATTTGGGTGATGAGTTTTATGATATGCACTGCACGGATGATAACGACACCACCTGGGAATGGGAAGATATGATCGCGACACTCGTGTGTCGTTTTCAGAAGAATGTGCAGACCTAAATGAAGAAATGTCACTACCACCATAAATATTCTCAATAAGTACATCACACTAAGGAAAACAAAGAGCAAAAAAAATATAGTATAAAAATTTTGAATACCAAAAATCAAAAGTTTTATTTTTCTGGATAAAAATCTTAATAAAGCTTTTAAAACGATAATTTTGGGCCTTCTTTTTATCAAATTCGTGCTAGCTAAAAATGTGGAAATCTCCTCATAAACGATCTCAACTTTGATCCGACATCCGCTGTTGGCCAGCGCCGTTGCTTAGCCAAAGCGCCGCTAGATGGCGAGTAGAGTACGTGACGACGCACCCTTGGCAGCCGCCATTTAAAAACAACCCGTGTGCAGATAGTAAGAAATTAACAATACCGTACATACATTTGCAATATTTTATTTGACTCAAAATCAATAACAAATGCACAAAGACCAACATCAAAAGCTCTTCCTTCTACTATAACAGTTACTGCCAGGTATTTTCCACATAAAAGTTAATAAAAATTAATTTCTTTAAATTTAAATTTTGAATTTAAAATTTGTTTAAGATTGGTGAAGTGGCACGAAAACGCAAACCATGAGGACCCTTTTTGGCGTACCTAGTCTCGAACACATATCCTTAGCGATAATTTCAGTTTATCTTTGGAAATATAATATCACTAGCTGCATTCAAAAATGAAAATACTTTCTATTTTACTGCAATTTTAAAACAAAAATTGCATCATTTCCTGCTCTATTTTAAATGAAAAACTAAAATTTGTAAAAATAGAAATTAAAATACAATTTTACTAAACCATATTTTACTTCAGTTTTAAATGTGGTTAAGCATAAGATTTCTGTACAAAATCTTCCATCAATTGAAGCAAAATTCAGTTAAAATACAAGCACTCACAATTTTAAATTTTATCAATATTTAAATCATGTCACTACACAGCTTATGACATCACTTCCTGCTTCATTTAAAATTGTGTGCCTAAAATTGCTAAAACATAACTAGGAATATTGCTCTATTTCAATTTCTAAAGAATTGAAGAGGTAATTATGTCAATTTAGAGGTTTTGAGCACATTTAATTTATTCCTTTAATGTTTCAGCATTCTTATAATTTGAAATCATGTATCAAACAAAAAAAGAAGCTTATTTAGAACAAAACAATATTCACCTAGTTGAGTGGCTTGTTCAAAACAAATTTGGTTGCGATAAGAATGTAAGTTTTTAATCTAAATTAATAAGTATTGTTATAAAATTTTCAATTATGTAATCAGTCTGCGTTTTTTAACAATTACACTAGCTCAAATGAGTTAATTGTTTCTGGATTAAATTCTAAATAAAATTTCTTTTGTAGTTTCCAGGAGAAAAGAAATAAGATCAAAATTTCTAAAAAAATTTTTTATTCAAAATTTTTCAGATTGGGCCGTGTGAAAAACCCTCCACACCGTAAATACGTATTTTTGGGCCTGAACGTTGAACAACAAAACAAAATTTTCCAAAAAAAATTTTTAAAAACCTACATAATCATAAAGGTATTTTGATTATACCTATATAAAGTGACCAACAATTACAAAAATATTGGAATTTGTTTACAACCAACACAAGACTGACTGAAAACATGGGTGACATTCTGGCATATCTTTTAAATCTTGCTTCATCGAGCTGTAGTAAAACTTTCAGCATATCAGCACTTTTTACTACATGAGTTCTAGGATTAATAGAGCGCTTTTCATATAAAAATGATTTTATCTATAATAATAAAATTTAAAATAATGTTAACAAATCAACTCATAGCAACAATAAATGATGTTTTTATTACCTCTTCATACATACTCTTTGAAAATTTCTTCTTCCTGCCTACTATTAGCTATGCACAAAAATGTTAAACTCCACTTACAATAACATTCTAAAACATCTTTCTTTCTAACTACTTGTAGATTGCTATACGCCATTTTGAAATTGATGACAAATCAGGTGATCAATGATGTAATTAATAAGTTGTCACATGACAGTTCTATGAACTAGAGTTAAAATTTACTCACTCAAATATTAAACTTGAAATACAATTAAACTAAAATTGCTAAAATACAACAATTTTGATTTTTGAATGCAGCTAGTGATACTCAAACTGATGACATTGAAACGTTTATGTTAGAAGCTAGAGACGCAGTTTGTAAACTAGCGAATGCTTTGGTCATTCCGGAGACGTTAAAACCAAACTTGTGCCGATTGGTTTGGTATGTCGAGATTCAGTTGTGGGATTTGTTAGTATTCCTAGGTGCCCACGTTTTTAATTACGACAAATTTCACAACTTCGAATTTCTCAAATCCACAATCCAAGGCACCCAATGGACAATACATGGACAATTAGATATGGCTCGAACAGCGCGAGTTCTTTCACAATCAGAAGATTGGACGACTAAATCGAGATTCGACATTGCCATTGTGTGTTGCATCCCAGATGTCGTTGAGGATATTTGGAACAAATGTGCCAGAAGTATAAAAAAACGTTTTTGCTTCCAAGTGGAATCAAGCTTGCAAGATAGTATGTATAAATACTGGAAATGGATGACGGTTAAAACTGACTCTTCGCACATCTCTTTCAACAAGAAAGTCGAAATGTTTTCGCTGTCCATAGACTACGATAACCAATGTGCCGTGGAGTACTTCTGGTCAATCATGAGACCGGATGAAAAAAACGCGCTCGTCAACTTGCTGCTCCAAAAAGAAAGTAAATTGGACGGCCTTCTTTATGTCATCAGGTGGGACGAATCCTACGACGACCACCGTTGCGGATTCACTTTCGAGACTGGCATCATAAGTTTTCTACTTGCTGAAATGGACGACCAACAACTGACGGCCGTTTTGTCTTCGCACTACGGATTTTCTCCTTTCGTACTTTTGCTGCTACATTATTTGTTCGTGAACATGGACTTGTTCACGCCCACATCGAGCATCATTAAAACTCTTTTGGAATCGAGTGATGACTTTTATGACTTGATCTGCAAGACTCGTGAAGACGACACCGTCCCTATTATCACGACAGTCTTGAGTGTTTTCCAGCTCAAAATGGAGATATGTTACACTAAGGAAAACAAAGAGCAGGAAAATGAGATTAATTGTAATATAGTATAAAACTTTTGAATACCAAAAATCAAAAGTTTCGGCTTGACGTTAAATTTTATTTTTCTGGATCAAAATCTTAATAAAGCGTTTAAAACGATCATTTTGGTCCTTCTTTTATCAAATTCGTGCTAGCTAAAAATATGGAAATCTCCTCAAACAATCTCAACTTTGATCGACATCCGCTTTTGGCCAGCGCCGTTGCTTAGCCAAAGAGCCGCTAGATGGCGAGCAGAGTTCGTGACGACGCATCCTTGGCAGCCGCCATTTTCAAACAACCAGTGTGCAGATACTAAGAAATTAACACTACATACATTTGCAATATTTTTCACGAAATCTTTTATTTGACTCAAATTCAAGAATAAATGTGCAAAGTCCAATATCAAAAGCTCTTCCTTTTACTGTTATAGTTACTGCCAGGTATTTCTCACCTAAAAGTTAATAAAAATAAATTTTTTAAAATTTAAATTTTTAATTTAAATTTTGTTTTAGATTGGCGAAGTGAAACGACAACGCAAGCCGCCAACCATGAAGATACTTTTAGACGTACCGAGTCTCGAACGCATGTCCTTAGCGATAATTTCAGTTTATCTTTGGAAATATAATTTCACTGCTAGTAAAACTGTTGAAAATGAAAAGTTAATGTTAGACAATAGAGACGCAGTTTGTAAACTAGCGAATGCTTTGGTCATTCCGGAGACGTTAAAACCAAAGTTGTGCCGATTGGTTTGGTATGTCGAGATTCAGTTGTTGGATTTGTTCAAATTTCTACGTGTCCTAGTTTTTACCGACGTTAATTTGCACGACATCGAATTTCTCCAATCCATACTCCAATGCACCCAGTGGACAATACATGGACAATTAGACATGGCTGGAACAGCGCGAGTTCTTTCACAATCGAAAGATTTGACGACTCAATCCAGATTCGACATTGCCATTGTGTGTTGCATCCCAGATGTCCTCGAGGATATTTGGGACGAATGTGCTAGAAGTGTTAAAAAACGTTTGCGCTTCGAATCGGAACCAAGCTTTCAAACTATTATGTATAAATACTGGAAATGGATGACGATTAAAACTGACTCTTCGCACATCTCTTTCACCAAGAAACTTGATATGTTTTCGCTATCCATGGACGCCAGTAACCAATGTGGCGTGGAGTATTTCTGGTCACTCATGAAGCCGGACGAAAAAAACGCGCTAGTCAACTTGCTGCCCCGACATGGAAGTAAATTGGACCGCGTGGTTATTTGCATGCGGAGTAAAATGTACGCCTCCGACGACCGTTGCGGATTCACTTTCGAGACTGGCATTATAAGTTTTCTACTTTCTGAAATGGACAACCAACAACTGACAGCCGTTTTGTCTTTGCACAAAAGATCTCCTTGCCTACCTTTGCTGCTACATCATTTGTTCGTGGGCGTGGACTCGTTCACGCCCACATCGAGCTGCATTGAAATTCTTTTTGATGTGGTTGATGAGTTTTATGACACGGCTCGTGAAGACACCACCTGGGATTGGGAAGATATTATCGCGACACTCGTTTGTCGTTTTCAGATGAATGTGCAGACCTAAATGAAGAAATGTCATCACGACCATAAATATTCTCAATAAGTACATCGCACGAAGGAAAACAAAGAGCAAAAAAAAAAAAAACATTTATTATATAGTATACAATTTTTGAATACCAAAAACCAAACGTTTCTGCTTGAGTTTATTTGTATGGATAAAAATCTTAATAAAGCTTTTAGAACGATAATTTTGGACCTTCTTTTATCCAATTCGTGCTAGATAAAAATGTGGAAATCTCCTCAAACAATCTCATCTTTGATCCGACATCCACTGTTGGCCAGCGCCGTTGCTTAGTCAAAGGGCCGCTAGATGGCGAGCAGAGTTCGTGACGACGCATCCTTGGCAGCCGCCATTTTCAAACAACCAGTGTGCGGATACTAAGAAATTAACACTACATAGATTTGCAATATTTTTCACGAAATTTAAGAATAAATGTGCAAAGGCCAACATCAAAAGCTCTTTCTTCTACTATAACAATTACTGCTAGGTATTCTCCACATAAAAGTTACCGTAATAAAAATTAATTTTTTTAAATTTAAATTTTGAATTTAAATTTTGTTTTAGATTGGCAAAGTGAAACTGAAACGAAAACGCAAGCTACCAACCATGAATCCACTTTTAGACGTACCTAGTCTCCAATACATGTCCTCAGCGATAATTTCCGTTTGTCTTTGGAAATATAATTTCACTAATAGCCAAACTGTTGACATTGAAAAGCTAATGTCAAATGCTACAGAGGCAGTTTGTAAACTAGCGAATGCTTTGGTCATTCCGGAGATGCTAAAATCAAAGTTGTGCCGATTGGTCTGTTATGTCGAGTGTCAGTTGTTGGATTTGTTAAGATTCCTACTTAAGCACGTTTTTAACGACTTCAAGTTTCACGACTTACAATATCTCAAATCCATAATCCAATGCACGCAATGGACAATACATGGACAGTTAGATATGGCTCGAACAGTACGAGTTCTTTCAAAATCGGAAGATTGGACGACTAAATCGAGATTCGACCTTGCCATTGTTTGTTGCATCCCAGATGTCGTTGAGGATATTTGGAACGAATCTGCCAGAAGTGTTAAAAACCGTTCTCGCTTCGAAATCGAATCAAGCTTACAAAATATCATGTATAAATACTGGCAATCGATGACGATTAAAACTGACTCTTCCAACATCTCTTTCACCAAGAAAGTTGAAATGTTTTCGCTGTCCATTGACTACAATAACCAATGTGGTGTGGAGTATTTCTGGTCACTCATGAACCCGGACGAAAAAAACGGGCTCGTCGAACAAATGCAACTACGACTACCGTTTCGGATGCACTTTCGAGACTGGCATAATAAATTTTCTACTCGTAAAGACAACATCGTCCCTCATATCACGACACTCTTGTGTTGTTTCCGGAACAATGTGCAAGCCAAATTGAAGAAATATCGTTACGACCATAAATATTCTCAAAAAGTACATCACACTAAGGAAAACAAACAGCACAAATAATATAGTACACTATTTTTGAATACCAATAATCCAAAGTTTCTGCTTGACATTAAATTTTATTTTTCTGGATCAAAATCTTAATAAAACATTGAAAACGATAATTTTGGACCTTCTTTTATCAAATTCGTGCTAGCTAAAAATGTGGAAATCTCCTCAAACAATCTCAATTTTGATGGACATCCGCCGTTGCTTAGCCAAAGCGCCGCTAGATGGCGAGCCGAGTTCTTAACGACGCATCCTTGGCAGCCGCCATTTTCAAACGACCCGTGTGCAGATAGTAAGAAATTAACACTACTTACATTCCAATATGTTTCACGAAATCTTTTATTTGACTCAAATTCAAGAATAAATGTGCAAAAGCCAATATCAAAAGCTCTTCCTCCTACTATAACAGTTACTGCCAGGTATTTCCCACATAAAAGTTAATAAAAATTAATTTTTTTTAAATTTAAATTTTGAATTTAAATTTTGTTTTAGATTGGCGAAGTGAAACGAAAACGCAAACGCAAGCCGCAAACCATGAGGACATTTTTAGGCGTACCGAGTCTCCAACACATGTCCTTAGCGATAATTTCAGTTTATCTTTGGAAATATGATTTCACTGCTAGTAAAACTGGTGCAATTGAACACATACCGTTAGACGTAGTTGAAAAGTTAACGTTAGACACTAGAGACGCAGTTTGTAAACTTGCGAATGCTTTGGTCATTCCGGAGACGTTAAAACCAAAGTTGTGCCGATTGGTTTGGTATGTCGAGATTCAGTTGTCGGAATTCTTGCGATTCTTACATATCAACTTTTCTTGGGGTCTCAAATTTTACGACTTCGAATTTCTCAAATCCATAATCCAAGGCACCCAATGGACAATACATGGACAATTAGACATGGCTCGGACAGCGCGAGTTCTTTCAGAATCAGAAGATTTGGCGACTAAATCCAGATTCGACCTTGCCATGGTGTGGTGCATCCCAGATGTCCTCGAGGATATTTGGGACGAATGTTCCAAAAGTATGAAAAAACGTTCTCGCTTCCAACAGGAACAAAACTGCCTATATAGTATGTATAAATACTGGAAATGGATTACGATTAAAACTGACTCTTCGCACATCTCTTTCACGAAGAAAGTTGAAATGTTTTCGCTGTCCATAGACTGCCGTAACCAATGTGGCGTGGAGTATTTCTGGTCAATCATGAACCCGGTCGAAAAAAACGCGCTCGTCAACTTGCTGCTCCAAAGAGGAAGTAGATTGGCAGACATTCTTCTGTGCATCAAGTTTAACAAATACGTTTCCGACCGCCATTGCGGATTCACTTTTGAGGCTGGCTTCATAAGTTTTCTACTTGCTGAAATGGACGACCAACAACTGACGGCCTTTTTGTCTTTGCACTACGGATTGTCTCCCTTCGGGTTGTCTCCTTTCGTACCTTTGTTGCTACATTTTTTGTACGTGGGCGAGGACTCGTTCACGCTCACATCGAACTGCATTGAATATCTTTTTAAATTGGGTGATGACTTTTATGACACGATCTGCACGACTCTTAAAGACAATACCGCCCCTAATATCACGACACTCTTGTGTAGTTTTTGGATGAATGTGCAGGCAGAAATGAAGAAATGTCATTACGATCATAAATATTCTCAATAAGTACTTCGCACAGTATAAAATTTTTGAACACCTAAAATCAAAAGTTTTTGCTTGACATTAACTTTTATTTTTCCGGATCAAAATCTTAATAAAGCTTTTAAAACGATAATTTTGGAAGTTCTTTTATCAAATTCGTGCTAGTCAAAAATGTGGAAATCTCATAAACAATCTTACTGTGATCCGACACCCGCTGCTGGGCAGCGCCGTTGCTTAGCCAGCGCCGTTGCTTAGCCAAAGCGCCGCGAGATGGCGAAATCAAGTGGAAAAAAACAAAAACCAGCATGGTGGAGGTGGACGGATGACACTATCAACTACTCATCGACATTTCTCAGATTTAATTACTGCAAGCACGGACAAATGGCCGACGTTTTATCTCAATTGGAATCGTCAGCTAAAGTTTTATTGGTAATGTGAAATAATCCGGTGTTAAACGAGATTTAATTTTGTAATTTGAAATTTTCATGGTAAACGCAATTTAGGCTCCGCCAAATATCACCACGACTTTGCAGAGGCATGAGTCAGAGATGGTGTTTTTTAAATTCGGCGGCGGCGGCGGCGGCGGCGGCGGCGGGGACGGCCCGCACCGGGTGTCACCCCCAAACGAATGGCTGGTGTTACCCGTCGAAAATTGATGAAAAGTCGTCAAATTTAGTCGAAAATTGAAAAAAAAAAACGTCAAATTTAGTCGAAAATTGATGAAAAGTCGTCAAATTCGTTTTATCGCCCACATCTCTGAAAAGGTGCCAGGTATGCAAATTCCGACTACGATAACCGATTTTTTTAGCTCATTTCCTATCGCTTTAGCCTGTTTCCAGCTTTTTTTTTCATTTTCGTCTATTTTGCCATAGATTAGCGTTACGGTTTTTGCTGAAATCAGCCAAAAAATAAAATGCGCCAGAAACAGGCTGAATAGATAGGCGAATTTGGCGCGCATTTTCTACCATTGCTAAAGCCACCTAACGGTGATAAACCTAAAACTTCATCAAACATGTTTTAAGCTTGGTTCCCCAAGACTTGACACGGTGTTGTTGTTTGTTTTGTAGGTACGTCGACGATATCGATTTATATGTTGGTGGTCTTATTGGGCCAAAATTTGCTCGCATTCGTCGGAATTCAGTTTCATCGGTTGTTGCACGGTGATAGGCATTCTTTTACGCATGGAAATCAACCTGGGAGCTTTACTGCTGGTATTTTACCGTCCAGTTTTCATTCTGAGGAATTTTGGTTTCATTTGATTTTTCTTTTGCGTAATAGATGAGCGAGCTATGCTGAGTCGACCAGCCCTAGTAAACTGACGTTAACGGCTCGTTTGTGGACAGTTCCGAACTACATGAGATGAGGAGTCGCCAGGATGCAATCAGCGCTTGGAATTAATCCACACAACAGGCACATGTACCGTGAGGCTAAATTGCAAATTCCGGCAACAGCAATCGATTTTTTAGTCCATTTCCTACCGATTTTGACATAGATTAGCCTTACGGTTTTTGCTGAAATCAGCCAAAAAATAAAAAGCGCCAGGAACAGGCTGAATAGATAGGCGAATTTGGCGCGCATTTTCCACCACTGCTAATGCCACCTAACGGTGATAAACCTGAAACTTTATCAAACATTAAACAAAAGCGCTCTTAGCGCTTACTAGTTAGCATAAATCAGATCGATTTCTCGAGTAATGATGAACCGGTTGTATTCTCGCAACTTTACCACCTCAACTGCGAACTTCAAGAGCGTCCCGAACGACGTAAAAGGCACAAGTTTAAAAATTGGGATCACGCGGCAACTCAATGATCCGTATGTCAAGTGGGTGCAGTGCATTCAAACTGCTGGAAATACACGACAAATACCGCATTTTAAAATCCGGACAAACTTATTGAATGCGGTGTCGCACCGGGCGCCTGGACTCAAGTTTGCGTCGAAAGAATAAACTCCGACGACAGAGATAAAACAAAACAAAATTTAATGTCTTTTCGTATTTATTTTCCTAGACGCGAATAAATCCATCCTGCCTGCTCGGCCGCCCTGTTCGGCCTGCTGTGCTGGGCAGCCCTGTTCGGTCACCTTGCTTGGCTCGCATGTCCGTTTAACGAATTTTGTGCTCGTTCACCCTGTTCGGCCTGCTCGGCTGTTCTGCACATCCTCTCCACTGCCGTCATGCTTGCCTGCCCGCTCGGACGCTCCGCTCGGCTGCCCTTCGGGGCCGAACAGGTGCTCGGCCGCCCTGCTCGACCGCCCTGCTCGACCGCCCTGCCAGACGGATCATAACCGCCAACTCGGTAAGTTGTTCAACTTTTCTCCAAACGCCAAAATTCGTTGTATTG
>JAQIXU010000092.1:0-70566 GCA_034701245.1 Strigamia transsilvanica | reverse complement strand
CCATCGGCAAACACTTTTGACTGCAGCTTCCATAAATCTTTTAAAAACGATATTATTACCTTGCTAAATACATAAGCAGAACTGAGATGGGGGAATAATCGTAGCTGCTGTTGAGGAAAATTGACAATTGCAGTTTCTGATCTTCTATCAGTAAACGCACACCGTATAGCAATTGCAATGCTAATTTGCTGCATACCAAAACACGACGTGGCAACAATGCCACCTCTTGAGCTGTTCAAGGCGCTTGCAGTTAATGCAAATCTTTTTACACGGTTTTCTACTTTAGTTACAAATTGACCATCTATTGTGACGTCACTTATTCGGTTTAGAAGGGCCTTTTTTGGAATGTGATAATTTATGAATGCCATAAAACTGCAACAAAATGAAGTACAGAGTTGAGATAGGGTTTGGAAAATTAATTATTAATAGTTAAGGGTTTAATACCCATTGTCGAGTCCATTAAAGCCAATCTTTTCTCCCATATCGCCCACTATTACACCCGGATAAGGTTTCAATGTAGTCGGGTCACGGACCGGGACAAAGAACCAATGGATTCCATGGCACTTGTCATCGGGGGTGTACAGCTGGGCTAACACGACTGCATGAGTTGCACCTTTTCCTAAATTGCCAGCCCAACATTTCCACGCTTCGATCGTCGGTGTATGAAGAATAAAAGTCTAAAAAAAAAAAAAAAAAATTTAAAAATTCAAATTTTGAACAAGAAAAATTATCTAAATAAACGTTTGAACCTTAGTTTTTATATCGTAGGTTGCTTTTGTTTGGAGTTTCATCAAATTACTACCGTGACCAATTTCGGTTAAGGAAATACAACTGTGCCACTGCAAAGAAATTCAAGTTATATTAAAATCGCAAATGGGGATCAAGATAAGTATTAAAAATATTTTATTTTATTTTATTTATTTATTTGATAATCTAATCAACTCGAGTGCGCAGGTGAGTGCTCAATTTGCCCATATGGTGTTGCGCCAATAAGTTTAAAGGTGAATTACCTTTCCAGATGATAAATTGGTGATTGCCTTCTCTGTATTTGTTCCCATTGACTTCAATATGGTTATACTAACCTATTTTTAATTTTTATAAAAAAATCAAACTACTTGATTTATTTTCTAGTTGTTTATTATAACTTACTACTCTTGATAATCCTATTTTATATGCAACAGCACTGTTAAAATAACACGCCAAATTTACTCTGGGGAAGGTTTTAGCGAGATTTGTTTCAGTTGGGTGAACAAACGTATCGTAGAAGGTGGAACAGTAGGCGTACAAATTGTATACATATCGTTTTAATTCATCGGGCTCTTCTTTGTTTGGATAGTTGTTACTCGCGCCATTATTACTAAGGTTCATTGCGTCTAATATTTTTTGCTGAAAATCAATAAAAGTGGAGCAAAATTTTACTTATTGCGGATTTCAAAAGTGCATTACGGTACTTTGGTTACAACACTTTCTTCGTCTTCAATATACATTTTCATTTTTCTCAAATCAAAGGATGCCGTTTCTCGAAATCGAGTTAGCGGTCCGTGAGTAGGAATTGAAAAATTCATCTTGGTGGTAGCACGAATTGGTGATGGTGATGCGCTCTCTAATGGCTGTCGAACAAATGTTCAGCTGGTGAGCATAACAAACAAAAGCAATTTTATTTTCATTCAACATCTGAATGCAAGGTGGTGCAATGGAACAGATACCAGGTAATGCACCTAAACCTTGAATGTGTTAAATACATCATTATACTCTGCACTGAATCCACTTGCTTGGTGAATCCTAATTGTTTATCTTAATATGGCTGGCACATCGAGGTCCACTACAAAAAATTCAAATGTTTTAATAATTTGTTCATATTGATATTCCACAACATATTTTTCTTTCAATGGGACTCTAATATTTGTACAAGACATCAGTCTTTTTGCTGTTGTCTTTAATTCAGGCACATTTTTTAACTTCTTAAATTCCTTATATGAAATTGTATTTGCCGGTATCAATCTTCATGTTTACAAATGTTCCGTTGACCTTTACCATCTCAAGCCATTTTAACATGCCATCAGTTTCCACCGATGCAACAAATAAATCGCACGAGTCATCCGATGATTGTTGTTCCAGTATTGCAACTTCTGACTGCCCACAAAGAGATTAAGATAGACGTCTGTTGGGGTTCAAAGTCTGCCTAAGTGTATTTCCAAAATTGTACTGTTTTTACACACAATAAATAGTCTAAAACATGTTTCATACAATATGATGAATACCAACGAAGAAATTTTTTTAATAAAAATATAAGTTATGCAGATGTTAACAAAAAATGAGCAGAAATAAAATTTATAGATGATACAAATAAATATTACGCATACAGAATGTAGAGTAAAAAATGCAGATTCGGTATTGAAACTGTTATAAATAATAATGAATAACAATCATGAATAAATCACAAGTAAAGCTGATGGATAGGAAATTGATAAAAAAAAAATATTAAAAAAATGATGAGAAATTGATTTTTTTTTAAAAAAAAAACATCATTATATCATAACACAATTATTATTGTCGACATCTGAAAAAAGGAATGGTGATTTGTCGTATTTTCGAACTGGCAAACAATTATCTTCATCGAATGGCAGTTCGGATGAGTATCCTTAAATTTAAACAAAATATTATTTAATAATAATTGATTAAAATATTTGAAATTCTTAAATACCATTGTCGTAGTATGACGGGATTAATCGGTGTTCAACATCCATTGACAAATCGGAACGCCAATTACCGGTTCCCACTTGCAGTGCATTGTAAATGTCTTCAATATTCTCATCTGCATCGATAATCAAAGCAAATTTTACTGGATCTACTGTATAAATCGTTGGAATTTTGCTTGCATACCGGTATAATACTTGTGGTTTGGCGCTGAGATCATTTCCACATTGTACCATAAATTGGCCACTTCGTTACTACAATTAACGACAGTTAAAACGGTGCTTTTAAAAGCACGAAAAAATCACTACAGTACTTACTTTGCATTGGCATCTATATTGCTGTACGGTAGAACGTATTCAACACTCGGACTGATTTCTTCTGAAGAACTACTCGCTTGTTCATTGTACATTTGTAATTGGTTTAATTGATGAGAATCATTTCTTGCCTGATGAAGAAATGAAATATTGAGATTTAGAAGGAAAAAAAAATAATAAAAGTTGAAAAAAATTGAAATTGTTACGTTTTTTTTACGTTGCTCTTTCATATTACTGTGGTTCTTTATGTGTTTTCGGAGAGAACTGGGGTCGGTATAACGTTTCGAACAGCCGAATATCTGACACGCATACGGCCTCTATAAAGAACACGTGTGAAACTCGTTGAATTAACGAAATATCAATTAATCGTACCCTATCGATGTGTGTTCGCTGATGTTTAGCCCTGTCGGACGAATTGCTGAACGCTTTCGAACATCCTGAATACTGACACGGGTACGGGCGTTCACCAGTGTGAGATCGTACGTGAATTTTGAGGTTTTCCGATCGCGAAAACGCTTTAGTGCACCCATCGAACTAACAAATTAGTGCAAAAGACATCAAACTAAACGATAAAAATGAACAATTTCACTTTTACTTACCATGCATCGGTTTGGTTTGTCGCCCGAATGGACCCTCATGTGAATTAACAATTTATAACGTGCATTGAATGGACGGTTTTTGCGAGGACACCCTTGCCAGAAACACGTGAAATCATCACCTGTGCGTTTATCGACGTGTTTTTTCTCTATGTGTCGCACGAGTTCTTCCTGCTGCGTGCAATTCGTCTGGCAGTCCACCCAAAGACAGTTGTAGAGCTGAGTTTTAATTTCGTCACCTTGGAATCGTTTGATGTGTTGCTCGTACGACGGAGGCGGAGGCAGCGGCAGCGGCAGCTTTAAAGTTTCCATGTGTGCAACTCGTAAATTCTCCTCGTTCGTTTTGCCCTCTTGAGGTTGCCAGTGCACGTAATTGTCGTGCGCCGACAAATGTCCCATGTGTCCATCGGTGCCCGAGTCTGAATGATGGAAATAGAGCGACGTGGAAGATGAGCGAATGATGTTATTGATGTCCAAGTGAGAGTAGAAATCGTCCGGATGCGTGGGTTCGATGGACGGAGATGGAAAGTAATTGATGGAAGCGAGAGGCGCCGATTCCGAGTTATCCATTGCACAGCAGCAGCACAGACTTGCATCTGTCACAAGTTCGCATCTCATCACTTGAATAGATTGTAGCTACTGTTGTGATGAATCATTGGAAACTGGATACGAGCAAGCCATACACTTTTTTTGTCGATGAGCCCAAATGTTGTTTGCGATTCGAATGGCGTCTCTGGTGTTATTTGTGAATGAAAAGGGGTTTTTAAATTTTCGAGACATTCGCGTGTACGGGGACCTCAGGGTCAGCACGGCGGATGACTCCCACGGCTTATTACGTTTCAGTAAGGGCAATGCACAGTAGCCATGATGTTTACAACTGCAATCAACTTAGCAAAATTTAAAAAATTTAAAAAAAAAATAAATAAAAAATTCAAATCAAAAGTGATTTATTTTGATTAGGGAATGATGCAAATAAATTGGTTTTCTTTGTGATTAGTGCATCGTAATGAGAATTTATTTATGGGATAATTTTTAATTTTTTTTTTTGTAAATTAAAACAATCATAATACTGTATGTGGATTGTTATGGAATGGTATTTGTTGCTTGTGTGGTGAAAAAAATTTAAAAATGAGACGAGTGTCTTGTTTTCTTGCTGCTGAGCTTAGCGGCCAGATGTGTTGTGTGGAGTCTGCTATAAAAAAAAGACGCCAAACCATATGGCAAACGCCCACGCAAGCTAAGTAGGCACTCCCTGGACCGCGCAAGAATGTACCGATTAATGCGTCATGAAAAAATAATTGCTTTTTAATAAATCCCTCTTCCATAATTTTGGCGTAAATGATGAATTAAAAGAAATTAATTCGGTTCTCAACGCAATTTTCCCAATTTTCCAAATTTTTCCTAATATTCAAGTGTGGAAAAGAGAAAGAAAGAAAAATACATTACACATCTGCACGTACAAGGTCGAATGTCCTTCGTACTTGATTGCTGAAATCTTTATGCGTGCACGCGTAAACATTTCCACTTCATGCTTTAATTATCAAAAGTTTATTACGCAATTCGTTGCACGCCAACTCGAATTATAAAGAACGTTCACGCTGAATATTTTATTTATTAATTTCCATTTATGCAATTTTTGTTATGCATTTTTGTTCCGTCTTCAAATTACACATAATCAGGTTCTGATTCGTCATGACGATGCAAATCATCGCCTATTCGACGACAGACCGTTTGCGAATGATAATAATAAGGGTGGTCCGTGGAACAACAATAGCGACGGCCATCACGCCCGAGTTTCAAGACTTTGCCATTACAACACACTTCTACCTTAAAATCGTACGACTTTTTGCCGCAACAACGATTCTTCATCGACGTCCTTTTGCTCAGAGTTTCACCGCAACAGATCTGCTCGTCGGTGTCGTACACGGAAGTACCGCAACAACGAGAACGAAAAGAATGCTTGCGTGCAACTCTGCCTGCGCAACATATGCTTTTGGAAGAGTCGTAGGTCGAAATGCCGCAACATTTATGAGTCAGGGATTGCTTCTTGCGGGATATAATTTTGTTGCCACAGCACAACTCTTTTACCTTGTTGTAGGGCCTACGCAAAAATAAAATATATTCAATTAGAAATATTATGAATTTTTATTCGAATTTATAATACCTGTCGCCACAACAGACAGATAACTGACCCGTCATTTGGACAATGTTTTTGCGATTGCAGCAAAGTTGAACTGTTTTGTCGTAGATTTTGTCATCGCAGCATCTTGCTCTGGACCCAAACGCACCTTTGTGGAGCACTTTTGACTTACAGCACAAGGAATCGCGGTAATCGTATTGATCGGTACCGCAGCAATAAGAAAATGGCGACCATTTTGTTAGTTTACGATCTCCGCAGCAAATTTCCGTTCGTGTGTCGTAGGCTTCATTTCGACAACACTAACATTTAAGAGAAATTAAGTAATTGATCAAAAAATAAAATAAAACTCGCAAACATTTTAATTTACCTGGTAAAATGCTGCTTCTTCTTCAGGTACTCCTGGCGGTAAGTTAACAACTTTGCCAGTTTGTCTGCAACATGCTTGTTTTCGTATATCGAGAATGTCTTTGCCGCAGCAGGATGTGAAGAGGCCGTATGGCCTTTTATGCACGACTTTCGCTGTCCAACAGCAGATTTCGGTTCTTAGATTGTACGTGGAATTGCCACAGCAGTAATGGGTGAACACGTACATATTATAAGGATGAACTTGTCCTGAGCAGCAAAACTCGTAACGCCTGTCGTAAAGCACATCGCCTGCAATAGATGTGGAGATTTTAAAAAGCAAAATTAAATTGGCTTAAAGTTTACCTGTTGATGTTACGGATGGGCAATAAAAGAAAGCCGTTATTAACGTAAAGGTCAATTGGAAGCCTAGCTTCATGGTTGATGCAGTTTCTAGAGGGGAAACAAATGATAGAAGTTAAATTAAAACACTAATTTATAGAAGAAAAAATTCAGTTTTTACTTTTTGCTGTCCAGCAAGCAAAAGTTCAACTGAAATAAATGAAAGTGTATGTGTAAATATATGTGCAAACTGAATTTCAATTTGTGTTATGAATGACTTCCGAATTGAGTTCGTGCAATGAAACAGCAATAAAAAATATCTCAATATGAAAAAGTGGGAAATGACGTTTTATTTTATTTTTATATGCATGTACGCAGTTACATGTTTCATATTATGTCTAGGATTAAACATCCAAGTCGTTTGGTCTAGATTTTATATTTAATTTTTTGTAGAATTTGTTTTAAATTTCTCGTTTTAAACGTATTTACAAATGTTTTCTATTTTGCTGCCCCTGAACTTTCCTGCTGAACACTGTTGGTGAGAAAATTAAATGTTTATCCCAAACAGCTTAAAAATGGATAAGAAAACCACGAAAGATGCTTTAAAAAATGTGTTTTAAAAAATGAACATAAATTTGGGGATGCAACACATTATTTCTTTATTTTTTATTACCTGCAAATAATGAATAGAAATCCTGGAATATATTTCCTGTGCATTGTCGCTTATACACCTGGGCATGATCATGCATGTGTAATTCCCAATTTTCCATTGTGTACAAAACAAAGGAAATGACGTCATCCATCAAAATCACAGCTCCAAAAGAGACCAACCATTGATAAACCAGACGAGCAGGATCTCGTTGCCTCAACTTTTCCTACTTAAGTTGCCTCAAACTGAAACGAAAAAATTAATTTAGAAATTCCAGAAAATGGAATCTTATTTCCAAACAATAGTACTCGTATTGTTGGTGGTACAAGTATCATCAATGATGCCTCGAAGAGGCGGCCCCAAAAGCTCCGCAGGTTTCGGTCCAGGTTATCCACCGAGTCTCCCAAGCTTACAAACATATGCCTCAAGTAAGCCGTCCATTATTGTCATTTTTATTTTTAAAGCTTAATTTTATTTTGCAGATGACAGCCGAGTATCCGTTTATAAACCCGAATCTGAATTGTGTTGCTCCGGAAATGTCTTCGCTTCGGCTCCCAATTCGTATCATCTCTGTTGTGGATCGTCGCAATTCGATACAACGCGACAAAAATGCTGCGACGGCGTCGTCCACGACCTACGCCCCGGATTCGACTGCTGCGGCTCCGTATATTTTTCCGTCAAAGAAGCCAAATGCTGCATTTCTCCACTCGACGGAAAAGCTCTTCTGAAACAGTTTCCTTCGACCATTCTAGGTGATGTCGACGCAATTCACAGCACACTGTGTTGCGGACTCAAACTGTTTAACAGCAAAACACACATTTGCTGTTCAAAGAATCGAGAACCAATTGGTTTCGGATGTGGAACTCCACCATTTACAACGCAAGAGACATTCAAGTTCCAGCACATGCCCCCAAGTATTGAACTCTATACTCCTAATTTCATTATTTTTCAAAAGAAGTTTAAAAATACCGCGTGTTGCAAGGGAAGAATTTACGATCGAAGCAAGGAATCGTGTGGGAATGGAGAAGACCAGCCGCAAACGTATCAATCACTGCACAGTCACACCCACAGTACACATTTCGTACCAATGGATTATCCCCGCCCTTCAATCAAGGCCAAGTGTAATACTACAGAATATAACACGAAGACGCACATTTGTTGTAGCACCTTTTCCACCGAAAACGGAACCTTCAACATGGTTAATAAATTGGAGGCGAAGAAATGGCCCAATACTCTTTGCTGTGGTTCGCAAATCTACGATTACGAGACCCAAATATGTTGTAAGTCCAGTAAAATCCACCAACAGAACGAAGATGGGTCGTTGGAGTGTTGCGGAACCGAGGTGTTTGATGTGAAAAAAGAGCAGTGCTGCGGTATAAGCAACGCAATTGTCGCTGTAGAGTCGTTGGAAGGGAATGACAGTTGTTGCGGACACGAGAAGATCCCTTACAATTCGAGAATTCAAACATGTTGCGGCAATAGGGTGTTGGAGTTGCCCGAAATGGATCCGATTGCAAGAAGTAGCTTCCAATGTTGTTGGGCAGAGGCCAGTAACAGTCTACCCAGTTTGTACAACGTAATGAACGCAAGTTGCTGTAAAGGAGTCAAGCACGAGAAGAAAAACATAGATCAATTCGAGTCATGTTGCGGATCGCAAATTTTTAATTGGGACGATCAAATTTGTTGCGGCGAAGAATTATTCAATAAGACGTCGGCGAATGTCATGTGTTGCGGCAAGAAAAGCTACGATTCTTTGACGCATTTGTGTTGCGATATGGCTAATGCAGTTGTCGTTGCGAAGAAATCGCGATACGAGTCGTGCTGCGGCACTATTGTGTACGATTACATGAAAGAAGTTTGTTGTACAAGTAATAGTCATTCCAGAGGATTTCCAATGTCGACGAGCACAATGATGATGGAGCCGACGGAAACCGCCGTTTTCCCGAGAACTGAGACGACTTCTTGCTGTGGTTTGACTGTCATCGATTTCAAGACGCAAAAATGCTGTGGGTCAAAACCTATCGACGTGAATAACGAACTCTGCTGCCGTTATGTGGAGGGAGTTTATAATTTTAAAGCGGTTGCAGTGGCTAAAATAACACCGGGCGCACGTTGTTGCGGCAAGGATGCTTATGATCCCAATACCGAACGTTGCTGTAATGATACGGTCGTGCAAACGGAAGATAAAAATCTTCCTTGTTGCGGCTCGTTTGTCTACGATCCGGAGAAACAGCTTTGTTGTGGAGGTAAACAAGTGCACGCTATGGGTAAAGGAAACGAATCTGTCCAGTGTTGCGGGGAGAATTTTTTTAATCCTGCTAGTCAAGTTTGTTGCAGAGGTGCGATTAAAGATAAAGGAGAGGCTGTACCACCAACTGCTTGTTGCTATCCACCGGAGGAGTTTTAAAATTGGATTAATACTCCAAATTGTGTGCATATAAAAATGAATGGATAATAAAAAGTTTTAAAAATTAATTTGGGTCTTGAATCTCATTAATTTTCATTAATTTAGACACACGACGAGTATATGGTTTAATTTTTTTGTTTAAAATGATTCCAACGGTATTAATTAACCACTGCATTTATAGGTGACGTTCGTGCTGTTAGCTCAAGAAGCAGGTTCGATTTCGTTAAATCAATGTTGAAAACGATAATTGAAAAGCATAAATCACTGTTGATTTTGATTTTTTTTATTTATTGCACAATGTAAAAATGTAAAAATGTTTTCGGAATAGAGTTTTAAGTTATTTGTAAGTACCAAAGAGCTTCCTTGAACTTCACTGCAGGTCAGCATCATGTATTCGAAAATAATTATCCTGTGAAATTGGATCGAACTGTCTCAATTTGCGTTTTGAGTTTTAAGGCTTCTGTGAGTTTAGCATGAATTTAAATGATCCTCTGAGACTTGCGTTACATAGCAACTCTTGGGTTTTCTTTGTTTATAATTTTTATCATCAGGTGACAGCACGCGAGGTGCTGACGTTCTTTCTTGATATTTCTGTGATTTTTGATTGGCTATTCAAATGAGATTACGAGGCATTTGCTATTTTGCATCTTTAGTTCTTCGCTTAATTTTTCACTAGTTTTTTCCAGCTTGGAGGCGAAGCGCACGGCGTTCTGAGGTTCTGAGGTGAGTCTTACTCGAATTTTACTTTTTAACGTTAATTTAGCGTGTTCTTAATTTTTTGTTTTAAGTACATGCAATTAATTATTTGACGTTTTCGCGAATGGTTAATTCACTTATGCTTTAAAATTTTTATTATTTCTACAGTGTAATAGTGATAGTTTTGTATAGCGATGCGTAGTGAAGGCGAGAACGAATTTAATTAGTTTGCTTGGTTTTATTTAATTTTTAACTAATTTTATTTTAATTACGTGTTAATTCATTAGTTTAGCTGAAGTTTTTATTCGTTATCTATTTTGCATTTTTTACAAATAGATTTAAAACTGAATTCCAATAACGCAATTA
Organism: Strigamia transsilvanica; assembly: GCA_034701245.1. Classification (NCBI taxonomy): domain Eukaryota; kingdom Metazoa; phylum Arthropoda; class Chilopoda; order Geophilomorpha; family Linotaeniidae; genus Strigamia; species Strigamia transsilvanica. Next base: position 60,017 of record JAQIXU010000092.1, on the reverse strand, counting down.
CTTGGAGCGACATAAGAGACGAATTTCAGCGACATAGGAGACGAATTTCAGCGACATAGGAGACGAATTTCAGCGACATAGGAGACGAATTTCAGCGACATAGGAGACGAATTTCCACATTCTGATTTCTAATTACTAATTGCTATTTTTGCTAATTTCAATCGTGTTATTGCAATTTGTATGTATGTATTTTGTTTAATTTGTTTGATAACTTTTCTCCTTTAGGTTAATAAATTCTTACATCAAGAAGACATCGTGGGACATCTTTTTAGGGGCCCAGAGCTTAGCGCACTCTGGGTCCCGGGTAAAACGGTGGAGTCTCATAGGGGGATGGTTACCTGAGACAATCCTATAAATGGTCCGTTAAAACCCGTTTCATGTGTTTTTTGCTGCTTTTTTCCTTTTTAGGAAAAATTTTTGTAAATTATTTGTGTAAAGTATTTTTATTTGAATAAAATTTTTCGTATAAAAGCTAAGTCATTTTTTTCAAAAATTTTCTAAGTCCAAAAAGGTGAATCCATGCCAAATTTTTTCAGGTTTGGACTTAGAATAAAAAGGGATGGTGGGTATACAGATTCCCCGTTTTATTTGTACAAGTATTAATATAAGAACCAGAAGTTTATTTTAAAAATTTAATTTTATTCAAAATAATGCATAAATTATTAATTGTGTAATTTGTTTATTTCACAATTACACAATATAATAATTTATACACACAATACAAAAATTTTAATTTTACAAACAAAATATAAATCAAATTACAAAAATTATTTTAACTGTACAATAAAATAGTTCTAAAATAAAAATATTAACAATAGCGACACTGGAGCCCATTCATGTAGTTCCTGGAGTATACAGTCCTTTGATGGAGTTAACCCTAAAAAGATATCCAACATTAATAACTCACAAAAAAAATGTACGATATAAACTTAAATTAAACTAAAAAGGAAAATTACTCGTTAGTTTCTTAACCATACCGGTGTTACTAAAGTTAAAATGCTTTAAATCAAACCACTAACAAGACAACTAAACGTTAAAGCGCTTACCGTACCGGTATTGCTAAATAAAGCTGCTTGTACAGCCTGACGAAAAGTGAAATAATAATTACATAATAATACTAATAAGTAAATTAAACTTCTACGAAGCAAATGACTGAAAACAAAATATCTAAAACCATAAAAAAATTTAAAAAAGAGCCTAAGTGCTAAATAAAGTGTGACAAAAAAGTCAGAAACTCACCTCAATTCGACGCATGTTTTCTCCTCCGAATTGACGAGACAATTGAACAAAACCGAGCGAACGGCCGAAAATGCAAAGTAAGAAAAGTTAACGTCAATTGATTTGCATAGCCAATCAACTGACAGCATAGAAACTTCTAGAATTTATGCGCGGGAAATAAGTTAATTTCCTGCTGCACACTGCCAATAATAATTACGTAATGATGTAAATTAGTTCCGTGTTATTCTTGGTGTTACCGGTGTTTTCCCTTTTATAAAATGAGATTAAAACAATTTATTGAATTAGAACAAGAAACGATTACAACTGCGAAATAATTACGACAAAATAATTACGTCAAAACAAAAAAGAAACAATACAAAAACGATTACAGTATCTACGATTACGATGATGCGCAACGAATACAGTACGATGCTAAAACTATTACATGCAAAAGCCGCACATCAAACGACTCTTAGGTGCTTCACTGTGAATGTATCCCATATTATTTTGTTTTCATGTCTGCTTAGACATCTTTTTTAAAAGTACCAGTACGGGAACTTCATACTACCATTGCAATTGTCCGCGGTACTTTTTGCCCAGTACTGTACTGGCCCAACACTGCCCGCATGCAACAATGTGAATCCTAGGTTCTTTGACTGACCTTGGAATGATATGGTACGCTTTGGGAGGCATTGCGAGGCCAGTTACATTCGACTGCGTTTTGAAAAGGACTCGTTTTGTAGCCCATAGGAGACAATGTGAGCTCGTTGCATTGCATTCAGATGCGCTCTGATAAGTACTCGCTTTATCGCCCACATGCAAAACCTGTTGTATCTGTACTGTAGATCCAATAAACGTATTAATAAGTTGTAGCAAGGAATGGGCTAAATGTTAGGCGTTAGGCATGTTAGGCGTCTCATGATTTTTTCAGATTTTTACATTTTTTACATTCAGTAAACCGCACTGCTGTCATGCGTGTAAGAACCTCAAAAATCTCAAAACTTGACATAGTAAATGTAGAAAAAATGTAAAACTCGGAAAAAATCATCAGACGCCTAACACCTGACACACCAAACGCCAAACGCCTAACATTTAGCCAACCCCCAAAAATTTGAACAAAGGTTGTGCATTAAAATGAGGATTGAGGATTCTTTGCGATGTAAAGAGTTCCCTGTATAAAAAGTTAACGTTAAAAACATAAAACATAACATATCAGTAAAACTTACTGAATTAGTGAATTGCACATTTCAAAAAGTCCAATTCCTGGAATCCTTGAATCAGTTGAATGACAATAAAGCTAGAAAGATTACGAAATTAAAAACTTATTTGCCACAAAATTTTCCCTCAAGTTTCCTACCTATCACCGTTGATCCAGGGCAAATTAAATCTTTCCTATTTGATGCCCCAATTGTGTTTTGAACTGAAAGAAATGATCGTGAATAAGCGCATTTATTCAAATTTGGTGTTTTTTCCGAAGTCAATTTTATTTCATCTACGTACCATTCTGTAGACTTCGAGTGTAGCATCTATGAAGGTCACTCATCTCGTGCAATCCATGTCTATACAGTAATCTTTTTGCTCAGAACTGAGGGCACCATCCGGGGGAGCCCTCTCGCAGCCGTTTTCGGGTAACTAAATAGAAAGAGAGAAAATACTTTGCGCAATGACTTTGCTAAAGTTTTATGTACATACCAGGACCTGTGTAAATGATTTATGAATTCTAAGCACAACTGTTGTATGCCGTTGCATTGCATTACGTATTGATTTTGTGGTTAACAGAATGTGAATAATAATAAACTAAACAAGACGTTGCCAGTGCTTTCTTTGTCATTTATAAATGAATTCAAATCAGATTTATTTCTTATTTTGAGAACATACCGGTAATAGTTTTCCCGTATTTAGTATAAACAGATATATGATGGCAGACAATTATCGTACAATTACTATCGGATGAAACTAGATGGCGCAAGCAAATACAGACGATGGCGGAATAAAATTTCTTGGAAAATCAATTCAATTTCTCTTTCATTTGATCATAAAAAGGGTTTGTTTATCGTACAATGCATAAACTGAAAAAAGAATAAGCATTTATTGATTTTACACCTATTTGCAAAGGCATTCCGTGTTTTTTTTTTCCCTTCACGCCATCATGCAAACAAAACAAATCGAAACAAATTCAGCTTCCAAATCCTTTACTGCAAATGCGCTCTAGTGGGAGTTAACTGAAGCACGGATAATGATCCAACTTGCCTTAGTGTTGGAAATTGGAGTTGCGACCTTCTTAAAATAACGCTTACTTGTGTCACAGCCACAACACGAGAACAAGTTTTTCCATAAAAACGTCGAATCACAGTTTAGTCCCAACATTCAAAAACAAAAAGAAAGTTTTAACTTTTAATTTTTACCTTTTTATTTAGGCACAATATTTTTTTGCATCAAATTATTGCAAGACTGTCAGCAACAGCAAACTGTCAAATGTGATCCTTCATTAAATTTCAGTTGATTCTACAGCGGCTGTCGTTTGTGTACAAAAGAAACCTTAAGGGTGCTTTTATCAATATTAAGTTTCCAAGACTGTAACACGCTTCTTTTTTCCTACAAATAAAATAAAAATAAAAAAATAAAAAATGTAAATTAATGACTCCAGATGCAACATATCAATCAAATCAAATTAATGATGATATTAATCCTTTTTAGTCAGAAGACAGGAAGCTTTAATTGGTTAATGATGTACACATAACCACACGAGAGAATCGCAAAAATATTTGTGTAAATAAAATTATAAACAAGTGGTTTTGAACACGTTTGCGCTACTGCATTTGACAGTGAGCGCGACTTTCTCTCGGAGTTTAATTATCGATAATTTGCCATACAAAGTTTATGAGGTCAGAAGCTTGTAATTAAATATTTTCACTGCTTCAGCGAATAGCAGATGGAAATTTTAAGCAATCCCACATGAAATGTACGCATGGATTTTGCGGGATTTGAATAGAAAAAAGAATTCACGCGTATTATCGTGCGAAGCATGTCCGCATAAAATATGAATTAAAGTCAATATACCAATACCACGCAATCAAGCCACTGTATAATATTGATGCGGTGGTGTTTTTTTAGGCTGAGGTTTCAACTTCAATCTAAAATCGTTCAAAATACTGTGCTTTGAAAAACTGCTTGTCACATTATTTTTACGATGACTGTGAATGGAGTTTGCCTGTCAGCCACAAATATTGCGACCAACTCGAGAGCTATTATCTACCGTTTGGCCAATGGTATGAAATGTAAATAAAATGAAAAACCAAAACAAATTTCAAGAGCCGACGAAAACATCAGGTTCTTGTTTTGAATAATTTACAAAGACTAAATTAATTTTGTAAACAATTTCCTATTCTGACAAGAGTTTTGTATAGTTTGACGGTGTTTGTATTCTCATGCGGCTGTTGGTTGTCTTGCTGCGGCCACAACATTGAAACTTCAGAATAATTCATCATTTTGTTTCAGCAGCCGGGCTTTGTCTCAAGTAATGGGAGATTGTTTCCCTTTTACTTTTTTTATAATGTACTTTCTATTTTTGCAACATTAAATGAAATGCTGGAAGAAGAGCTAATTTTTCGATATCCAAATGGACATGTTGCAGTCGCACAGCATTCATTCACTCCCAGTTTGGAATTTATACATTGTATACAAATCCAATTATAAAACATAAACATAAAGATTAGTGCTTATCCAACTTTTTCTCTCTCACGATTTTTCAGTTTTTTCGTCCAAATTTAAAACTAATTAAGCGTGAATTAAAACTCATTAAAAAGAGATTATCAATCATCGGAACAAGGGAAATTTGATTTGGAACGATGAACTCACAAATTGCCAATTGAACTTCGCAAATTTCATGTTCTGTTGGGGGGAAATTGGAAGTTTTCACTTCAAATTCTCACTAGGCGCATTCAAAAAGTCATTTAAACTTGTTTACATTTTTTAAACTAGTCTAAATGTAAAATTTTACATGTTAGATTTGACATTTGGATTGGTTTAAGATATTTAAACAAGTTTAAATGACTTTATGAATGCGCCTAGTTTATTAAAACTTGTCGGGAAAGTATATTTCAGTTAAAAAACCACTGGAGAAAGTAACGATGCAGGGGTTGGCTCGGGCCACGCAGGAAATCAAGTTAGCCGGAATTTCCGTTGCTTACAACGCGATTGTCGTTAGTCCATTACTTTGCCGGAACACAAAAGCAAACAGCCCTCACCTCTGACCGCGACAATTATTTAGGATGAAATTATGAGAGGAAATTTCTCCTCCTGCCAATCAATAACAACCACCATAGTAAGTAAGATGTCCGTGCCTTCACACCCCGCCTTTATTCATGGACCCCGTGTTGTGAATAAAAGTTGTGGATCGAAGTGAAAATGTCAGTTACTCTATTAAACTCATTTCTCAACCTCGTTTTAAAATTTAAAGCTTTATCATTAGCAACAAAGAGTAAATACAAACATAAATTAAATGAAAACTTGTGCATTAGCACTAATGGAAAAAAGCAAATAAATGACAGTTTTCCCTATCTTTGAAATCTGGTTGATCTGGTTTTTTTCAAAACAACTGGCGAGCGGATGACATTTGGATAATTCTCAGAAATGAAACAAATAAACCCAGAAAAAATTTATTCACAATCTTCTAACTTTCCATACAAGTTATTTGCTTTCATTTTCGCAGACCATTGCACATATATAAAATGTGTTTGAAAAGAGATAAAATGGTGCGGTCTAGTTTCTGCTATTGCATGTCCAACATGCGGGGAGAAAAAGGTTTGCAATGTGGATCATACCAACACAATAAATGTCTAAAGTAAAGGCAAATTTATTGTCCCTCTATCTTTTGATATAAAGGTGGTACTAGAATCTATGAGGATTTTTTTTTCTCCCACAGAATAGGTGTTTTGTTACTGAAAAGTCAATACCATAATAACGTGTAGAGTACGGTGATAATTCGGAAATAAATACGTTTTAAATGTCCGTTTCATTCTGAAATTAACTTGAAAAGTCGACACATTTGATAACGAGTTGACCGAAATACACAGTTTGAAAATTGAGGTGATAAATTACATTAATGATGTGTCCACACCAAGAGAGAAAAAAAGATGGGTGTAACCATAGCGGATTTTATAGCAGCCCCAAAGTTGAGCTAGCGCAGTGGATTATGGGGTCTCTTATGGATCCCTTGCACGTCGTAGCACTAGGTTGTGTGCCTCTTTCCCCTGCAATCAACAACTGTATGTCTTAGATGGGCTTACATCTTCTGCTGATGAATTTTCAGCCTCGACTGATGAGATGTAGTAAAAGGCAATGGATTAGCCTTTAAAAAAAAAGATAAGAAAAAAAGAAAGAATTCATAATCAAAATTTATAGATTTTTTTTCCTCAAAAACTTTGAATGAAACTTGTAAATTGTTGATGAGACTTCAAATTTCACAGCTTGGAAAACTGGGTTTTCTTTTCAATTTGGTTTAAAAATGGATTTTAGCGCTTCTTTTCAGCCTTATGTGGCACTTAATAAGCGTATGAAGAGGTAGGAATGACATACTAGAGAAGAGCGTTCATTCCAAACTTGTTTGCATTCGGTAAATAATATTTATTTGATAACTATAGCCTTCGCCATTATCGATCTCTCTCTCTCTCAATATCTTTTTCTTTCCTCCGTTTCCATTCTTCCTTTTTTTTCTATTTCTACCCTGTGAAAGCTATAATAAGAGTAAGCAGAGAGACACGCACGAAAAAAAAAGTTTGGAAAAATAGTTCCTTTCCAGGCGAAAGAGGATTGCAAATTTAATGTACGTGCTGTTGTTTCTGTGTCTCCACTCATTTTCTAATGCATGAGAACACTTTGAAAGTGAACTTTCACCTCGCTAGTGACATGTGGCTGGAAAACACTCGATGGGAAAAGTATTGCGCATGCGTGCGCTTGATTCTCGTCTTGGTCCCACGTGACCAAAATGCACCCATCCACCCATCCCATTCCAGCAAGTTAAAGTTAAGCGGGCCGTGTTGTCGGCACTGAGTGTGTCGCCGTGTGGGCAAACGCGCTCCTCTGTTTTCTGCATGTGAATTGAACTCGACGCTATCGTCTTTTGAGAATCAATAGCACTTCCTCTCCTTTCCTCGATGCAGTCACACTTGGTCTGAGAGCCTTCATTCGGTAGTGGATGCTCCGGCCAACAAGTTTCATATGCTCGGATACTCTGCACAATGCTGGCCTTCTTTTGGTCCGACAAACACAATGCTACTTCGTCCTTGCACTACCTTGTTCGCCGGAACTCTTCTCAGTGCTCTCTTGAGAGGTGAGTTGCATATTCAAAAGATTAAAACAAAACGCATTACCGGCACGCTTGTTTGTACGCCGGGAAATACCATATATGTCATTAAACTTTGAATTTCTTTTCGCTTAACTTTTGCCTGTCTAAGGCCGTCTTAAAAAAAAGTTAGGAGAAAAGCTGGGGAATTGATTTTCATCTTGAATGTTTGTTTTTCTTCTTTTGTATACTTTTTTTTTTTCGGATTATTTTTTTTTATGGTGAAGTGCATTTGAAAATAGATGAGATTTTTTCTCTTTTTTTTTTAGGGGTGGGGGTTTGAAGCTGTACGTTATTTCGTAAAAAAATAATTATAATGTTAAATAAGAGTGATTTGATGTGTTTGAAAAACGTATTGCACTTAGATTTGTTTGTTTTAATTTTTAATTTTTTTACTAAAAAATATAAAATGGAAAATAAAGTTTTTGGAGTCAACAATTTTTTTGAGATTTAAAAAAAGAAAAAAAAAAATGTTTGTTCAAGCAAATAAAAGCTAGAAACGTATTTTCGAGTTATTTACACTCGAAATAAAAGAAAGGCGAAAAAAATCTGATTAAATCCATTGTAGTGTGACGTATGCCCCTTGTCATTGCACAGTGACTTTCCTGCAGATCACCTGCGTGCAATGCGAAGATAACCCCGTAACTTCTCAGGCGTATCCTTTAAAAGACTGGATGGGCGTTTGTCACTCGTGTGCATTCTGTGGGATTTTTTTGGCAAAATCAATTTTAGTTTGTCTCCATCCATCTCTCAAAACCAGCATTTTTCGTCCTAATTTGTCCCTCCCACAAGTGATCACTATTTTTTAATTTTAATTTATCCATTTTCCATCCCCCGCGTTTGATCCATTTTAATAACACAAAAATGAATTTTTTTAACGATTTTTTAATCAACTATTACAAGCAAGAACGCGTATCTTATTCGAAATTCAACAATGTAATCATTAGGTATATAAAAAGAAAGGACCTATTCAAAGCTTTAGTCCAAGAAATGCTAAGAGAAGGCAAAGTGACGTACGGTCGAAGGTAATAAAAGTTGGCTGGGCTCAAAAATGGAACTGCGTTTACAGCAGCAGAAAACGGAAAAGGGGAAGTGAAGCAAAAGTTAAACGTCAGGTTTATTAGTCAGGGCATTGGTTGAGCGGATTGTGGTGTGAATCTACAACCCTTTAATGATGAAGAGATACGGTTGGTCATCAAACATTAAATATGAAATAAATGTGTAGTGAACAAACAGAAGGGAAGGAAAAAAATAACAAATAAATATTTCACTTTTTATAAAAAAAAAAAAAATTGTTATAAATGTGTTGGAAAAAGTTGGAACTCGTGAGAAATGTGCAATACTTATGATACTTTAAGCTTATTCAGCTCATGAAATTCTAGTTGCAAGCAAGACTGATTGATTGCGTGTAAAGGGTTTACAGAAAATGATTACGTACACGTTTATTTTTATATCGTTTTGATTTATTTATCAATGTTTTATTTACATTTAGAAATCAAATACCAGCTTTTAAAAACAAGTAAATAAAATGCAGTTCTATCATAACAAAGTTTTTTTTTTATTATAAAATCAATAAACTAAATTGAATTTATCCTGTGCAAATATTTTGCAGATAAATTTTCGAAATATTGATTAATTATTTTGTTATTAGTTTGTGCACATGACACACATGCGTATATTAATTATCCCTCTCATTTTCAACAAATCTGCGTTTGCACACATTTGCTTTGGAATCGACAAATGGAAAATCAAACGAGATTTCTTATTAAACTACGCGAGTATTTTTTTCCAGGCTGGCTGACTGATACTGTAAGAATGAAATTGCAAATATTTTTCAAATGCCTTAAAGTTTTTCTCTACACCGTTTTTCAATAAAACATTTCGACTGACCTCGCTCACCTTTCACTGATCCATTTCTCTTGTTTTTCCTCCTGCTTGTTTTTTTTTTATTATACATACATTACTTTTAGTTTTTAATTAAACATCTGCTTTATTTTTTCTACTTCTAGGAAAGAGTTTTGAAAATGAAATATAATAAACTTAAAATGAGCCTGTTAAGCAGCAAAATAGGCAGCGAAATGTTCTTCTATTCAGAAAAGAAGAATATGTTTGTGGTTTTGTAATAAAATATCTTGCATTGTCTATAAAGCGATAAATGAATATTCAATGTAAGTGCATCCAGTCGACGTTTTATTGCTTTCCGATGCTGTTGCCAACAGATTTGGCTTGGAAATCAAAATACAGATAGTATAAAAATTTCATTTTTTTTAATTATTTTCTTAGAAATGGAAAAAAAAAAACCATTTCGCCTTACGAAATACAACGCAAAATGAAATGCTAATTATTAGTCCTGAATTCATTTATATTGAAATTTATCTTACCGCAGGTAAGACGTATTAACCAATTTCATGGTAGATGTAATTTTATTAAATCTGAATACGCAAACGCATAAAAGAGTGAGTGCACAGGTGTTTTAATTTGTTTCGTAAAATTATTACTAAGGAAGAGAATTTCTTTATATTTGCATAATTGAAAGTTGTTGTTGTTGCAAAAATCTTATCCACTTAAATATTAGTGTGAAGTTAAAAATTATTCCAGTTTATTAAAAAGAAATTGAAGTAATCTTTAATTAAAACTTTCTTCAAGTAGCCTAATTTGATTCTAAACATCCCTGCCTTTTCCTTACATTTAAATCAAATTTAAAAAAAAAAAATTATTAATTCATTTAAAAAAAAAAATAAAAATAAATACATACTTTCTTGAAAAAACATTTTTAAGACTTTATCTCGAAACCATCTGCTTTGGGATTTCACTTGATATCACGCGACAAATCGATGCCAACTTCTCAAGAATCCCCAGCCTGTTTATTTCTCTCGCCCTCTCTAGTCCCAACCTCGTAATCAAAGCGCGTAATACAAGTAAGAACGCCGCTTCACCACATAACACTAAAAACAAACAACTTTTTGACCAACTCCTTCATTTGAAATTTAAATAACAAAGACGAAAAAGTAAGAAACTGTATTATTTTTATTTCTCCATTGCCGTATCTTGCATCTTCAAGTTGTTTTGTCCATCTAACGTCTGTGCAAGCCCGATATATTGGCAAAAAAAGTGAAAAAAGTTAAGGGACTCGAGGAGTGGCGATGATGGCATTTCGAATCATCTTAGTGTGGAAAAAGATATTTTCCGTTTTTATTCATTCCATATTCCGTTTACCTCGATGCACTGCCGCCTCTTATCGCAAGTGTTCACGTGACGAAAGGTTTATGGCAACACTTCCTGGTTTTGGGTTTGCTATGACCAACAGCTCATGGTCTATATGCAGGCAGTCATGTCCCACACCACAGCACAATCATTGTGTGAAAGGCAGACGACAAAATATTTGTGCTTCGTAATGTATCTTGAGCCAGAAAGGCAATGACGTCGCGAGTTCTTCCTTTTTAGAAATAAAAATATAAATCTATGGGTTTTTTCTCCCACTCCCACAGGAATCCACTTCTTATCGCTCTTGAAAATGGTGCCAAGTGTGTATCAGAAAGAGAATTTATACAGGTGTATATTATAAACCAAAATGTGTTTTTTTCCCTCTTTTTTTCCCACCCTGTCATAACGTAAAACGAAATTTCATGTTAAAAAGCGAGTTTTTCCAGTGAATTATTAGAAATAGCATCTCTTTTTTTAAAGAAAATATTCTTTAAATAAATTGCGTGCTTGTGGGTGTCGTTTTGCAACGTATCGTTTGCTCGTTGTGTAATTTTGACGAGATTTCGCTGATGTTATCCGGTATGAATCCGTGTTAGTGAGTTAGGCGGTTGTAACGTTGATTTTAATTAAAAAAATTGAACAGATTAGAAAGGCGAAACCTCAACTAACAGCGGGTTGTTATAAAAAAAAAAGTATTAAAAAAGTTGAACTTAACTTTACCCGTGTTGAGGTTTACATTTCATTAAAAAGAAAAACAACACTTTACGCGATAATTCCACTTTACATCAGATAAACTCACTTATAATTATTTCAACCCCGAAAAACTTTAACGACACTTTCCTCAGAGTAAAACAGATGTTTTAAGGGCCAAAATGAATAATAACTCACTTGGCTCGTAACTCGTAACGCAAATGAAATAATCAGTATTTAAAAATTTAAAAAATGGAAATTTTAAAATGTTAATTTTCCCTTTATCTCCTTTCATTTGGTTTAGTGTAATTTGCAATGAGGGAATCCTAATTTGCAATGGTAGTTTGTGACATGAGATTCCACGTTTGTATGAAAAATGTGACAGACACATGGCATGCACCAACAAGCCATCCTACACTTAATTTATGACATTAGAAGATTCCAAATTACAAGAGGGAGCTTGGAATGACTCCAAATGACAAAGGATCATCAATAAAGAAGTCGTATTTCCTCTTGTGCATGCGATTTTGATGATGGAGGAATGTAGCAAGAAACTGAGCAATAGATAACATTTTCTGTTTGTCAGAATGCAAGAAACCTTGACAACTCATGCGAATTGAAGGGAAAATAATTCGATTTAAAACGTCACAATTCACTTCCTTAAATCTATAATTAATGGGATTCGTCCACAAAGAATAAGATAAATAGTAAAGACACATGTCCCCTTTTTCCTTTCCTGCAGGCCACAGGCGAAGTACAAAATATGGGGTTATCTGTACTGTGAAATCGTCCAAAAATAAGCTGACTAAGCACGGCAGTAAAGTACGACTTTCTGTATGCGAGTTGAACGCAAAACAGAAAGACGAGAGAAAAAAAAAAAAAAAAAACCATTCCTCTTTTAAACGCAATTTTGCTTTATTTAAACCACGAGGAGAAATGAAGACATGCCAATAGAATTTTGAGCTATTGTGACCACATCATCATCGAGTCATAAACAATGGCAACAGCTGCTGGACTCAATGAAGTTGGCCATGAAATTCAAAGAGTTCATTAAATGCAGCGGATTGACATTCTTGATTGATAATAAATATTATTTAGAAAATGTAAGAAAATCAAATTACTGTCTAATTTGCGAATTATGCACAAGTTTAGATTGGATTCTCGCTCGGTGGTCTCACTAGTGACTAGCATGTGGTGAGACGTTTCTTTTTCTTTTCTTCTTCTGTTTTGGGAGTAAAATTTTGCTTGAATTCACCATCAGATCGGAGTATTAAAGCGAAAATTCTTTTTTCATTCTTTCAAGTACTCTGTATTGCTCTCAAGTTTCAAGTTAATTATCATTAAGATCGCTGAATCCTATAGTCTCTTTGAAAAGGGGGGAAAAAGAGTGGTGGCAAGAAACGTGCTTGTGGATGTAATTAGCACAGCCTTGCACATGGATGAACACATAATATATTGACTTTGGATTTGGCTTCAGTAATTGCCTATTCCAGTCAACGAAACATAATTTCTTTTTTTCAATAAGAAAAAAAAAATAGTCCGAGTATTAGCAATACTTTTAGATTTTCTAAATGTATTAACATGGAAGTCATTCGCCAGAAATTAAACCCGTGGGAGTTAAAAATCAGAAATAATTTAGTAACATTTTTTTCTAGATTGACGGCGGTGTGGATTTTTTTTAAGCCGCTCAACGTTTGTTTGTTGCGGCAGCGCGATTGCAGCTTCCCGTCAAAAGTTGGACGTGAAATCAATTAATTTTTCTAAAACTGCAATTGAGATACAGACGAGGGAGCTGGTTGTTTAATGGAAGGATGTAGTAAGATAATTTTTGAATGAAAATTGCACGTGCAGAATCCAAAATGAGCCGTAAATGCTGTGTTAATTATAAATTGAAAAGAAGAGAAAGTCGTTAAGCGAAATAATAAAGGTATTCCACATTCATGCAGATGCGATTTGTGATGAAGAAATTTATTCTGTTCACTCACGGCTGAGAGAGTTAAATGTCGCTGGTGTGACGGTGAGATTCGTTCTTTTGTAAAGCCGAGTGTTTTCATGCATTCTTACACACAAACGTCCATTAACAACAGTGCGAGTCGAAGATAAGAAAACACGATTTAACAAAATTAAACTTAGCATGACACATTTCACACTCAGCCAAAAATAAATAATATCAAAAAAAATTAATTTTTGCAGTTGTGGAGGAAAAAAAAATTGAATTTCCTTTGCAGCATCAAATTTGATTTTGCGATATAAACTTTATGGTTTACGCATACAAAGTGAAAACTATTTTTTTTTCCCCAGCACATATTTTAACCCTACATTTCCTTTTTGTCTTTACACAAACACAAGTGTTTTAAAGTCACTTTTGAAACACATAAAATGGCTTTCTCTCGGTGATGACAAAAAGAAATGAGGAATTTCCTATTAAAAAGGAAACAATGGCGAGATTTTTTCGTTCTGAGCTCTCTCTCTATTCTATGTTGGTAGCTACTTGGGATTTTGGTAATTCGACGAGTTTCCTTAGCATCTGAGCGATTCCATTACATTTTTACTTGTATTGATCAAAATCCGTTCGTATTGGCCTTAATCTGAGCAACAGAGCAAGCGGGTTCTATATCTACCTTATCCACACTTGGAGAAGGTGACACCCTGTTCAACAGGAAACATGAGATTGGAAAGCTATTGGGAAAAGGTCCTTGTCAAGATGCTTTGAGGTTGGCTCTGCCTTTCTTCTTTCCTTTCCTTTTCACTTCTTATTTGTTTTGTCTGTCGTTTTGTTAGTTGTTGTAAGTGGTTTGAGACTACAGATGATTTAAGCCATAAGCAGGTGTCTGCTTTTGTTGGGGCGCTTATCTTTAAACAGCCTTTTCAAAGGAAAAACGCGAATAATTTATAGTTCTCATCCTTTATTCCTTTTTCTCGACAGTTTGTGTCAGCAGAGGCAAACTTTTTTTTGCATTAGTGTCTCCACTATCTTAGATTTAACTGAGATTTCTGTTTCTTGATTCACTACACAGACCGGAAGTGCAATAATAACAACAATAGAGGATAAGTTACTTGCTCGTTGGTTTATGGTTTAATGAGATAGCGCTCAAATAACCATGTTTAGTGTTAATTAACCCTTTGATTTTGTTTATGGAGCATAATTGTGCTCAAAGTGACCATCAGTCTGACTTTAACCTATATAATTACACATACGAGGCTTTAGTAGTTGCGTTGGGATAAAGTGTTTGAAATGTAACTTCGCTTTGCCACTTGCAGTTGGGTGCAAAACGAGGTAAAGTTTCACGGAATTGGAAGTAGAAATGTTTGCTTCAACATTGTTTCAACCTGTTATTCGGAAAAGAAATAAAACGAAGAATGCTAATCAGTGCTAAGTGCATTTTGCAATAAATTTCAACCACATTGGTGTTGACACTTTTGACACTACCCATGCTTACACTTGCCTCGTGGAATTTATTCAGCAGTTTTGTCGTTTGCTGAAATTTCATGTTGTGTACACTACACTCCCTCGTTTGTGTAATTTTCCCATTTCTCTCGCATGTTGTCAATTTCGACAACCTCCTCCACACGCACAAAGTCACGCTTTTTCTATTAGCACAGATTTTTAGTTTCCACGACACTGTCAACCCCCTTATCCTTATTATCCTTATTATTTTTATCCTGTTTGTTGTTGATATTGGAAAACGATAAATAATGCAAGTCAAATTTATTTTCGTTTTATTTATTTTTATTTTTTTCTTTTCCTCATTTTTTAAAAACGGAAATAGAAATATAGTTTATGTAATGCAGATTTGGTCGAAATTTATTCCCATCGTTCGCCCAGCAACCGGTTCGTTCGATTCCTACAACCAAGCATGTTCTGACTTTTTATACTATTAGATGTGTTTGATGGTCAATATTCCGATAGAAAATACCGTGTAAATGTTGCATTTTCAAAATTTATCGCCGATATTTTATTCCCCCTCGAAATCTAATTTTCAATTTCGATGCCATTTAAAATTTTTAAATATTGCCCGTAGCCCCCAAAAAGATGAATTAAAAAATATTCTGAAGGAAAATTGCAACATTTATCACTGAGAGTGTGAATGATGCACGAATTTGAGCAAAAGAGCGAACCTCCAACAACAAATAATCATTTATACTTCTGACATCAAATCGATACTGCCACTATCTCTATTTCCACTTTTTGTAGTAGTTTAACATTAATATTTACATTTTCCTCTCATCTAATATGAATAACTTCAAAAATATTGTAAATGTTTTATTTTAAAAGTTATCAATTCTCTTGCAGCCACGGTATTTTAGTTGTTTTGCTGGTTGAAGTTCTTGGAAAACATTTAAGCAAATGGCAGTGGTTTATTATCGATTGGTCTTCTTTACCCAATTGGAAATTGACTAATTTCCGGAAACAGGCATTAAACTTAATTATATTGACAAAGGAATTGTAAAAGAAAGGAAAGGAACCTCCAACAGTGTGTATCCCCCTCCCCACCCACTTCTGGCCCAATGGTTTGAGGACGAAGGCATTTGTCCCATTCTGATGAGGTTCATTGATTTGCTCCAGATGACACAATGTGCCTCTCAGAAGGGGGGAAAGTGAAGTTCATTACGTTTTTTTTAAAAAAAAGTGGAGATCTTAGACTTAGTGATGCTGAAATTAAGCATCAGTATTCTTGTGTGTGGAAACTATTCAAATTGGTTAGCATTCAGATTTCCAATGTGAACCACTCTTGAAAGCTAATGAGCAATACTACAATGTCTAGAGTTTGTGTGCTTGTGGCATCCCAGCAAGCGATTTTTGTGGAAGAAAGAGCGTCATTTCCTGTATTGATGAGACAAGACATTGTACAACCACCAAAAAAAAATCGTGATAGGCATGAAAGAGGATTGAATCTAAGAAGAATGGAACAAAATGTGTTGAAGCAGCATGTTCAGGAAGTAAACGTAATTTCTGTACTTTCTTTCCTTCTTTTTTTTATATTTTTATATATTTTATTTCTGTTAGATATTTCTGTTATGATATTATCAGTAGCTAGAATCACGTCGTGTGCAACGGAAATAGCGCAGAACTGTGTGTATGTTTGGAGAGAGAAATTTATTTGCACGTGGAAATTAAATATCTCAATAGCTGTAAGGTGTGTATCATGTTTTATGCATAGGCATGTACACCGTTTGTCGGTAAATTAATATTGGTCGGATTATCGTGTTCTCTATCGTAAATGTAATGCATCAGTTGTCCGGGCAATATATCAATTTCATACCATTTGTGATACATGTTATCACGTTACGATGGCCAAGTGGTTTTAATTAATACGTTGGTGGAACAGTACTGCATCATTGTGTTAATTATTCTACATATTCACTTATCAATACTACTAATTATACGTTGATTACGTCCGACCACAAACTTGTAATTAGAACCTCAAATCCAAAGTTTGTTTGGATTGATTTAATGAATTAAAATATCAATGCAAATTAGGAGTAAATGTCACTTGAGCTAGAAAAAACATATTGTTTTTCGTGGCAATTATTATCCACTTGTAAGTAATCTTGTGGAATTTTTATTTTATTTTATCCAATTATGTCAATTAGATTAAGACATTACATCATGGGATTTACACTGCCACTTCACTTTCCTTAACTACACTAAAGCTTGAATTATTGAAGAGGAACTCGTCCAAATTCGCAATAAAATAAGTGCAATCTTAACTAAAGTTAGTTGAGCATTAAGAGTTGGCAACGTCCTGGTTTTCAAACGTGACATGCAGTAAATGAAAGTAATTGCTCAGAGCTTTTGACTTGTACAAGATATTGAATGACATTGTTTATTGACGAGATAAATACAGATATGGTTTTTTTTTCTACTTTGTTGCGTTGTGGCTACGATAGATTTGTACTAGAACATGTCCACAGGCTTAGCAAGGAGCTTTGGACTTGGTTTCCACATAAATATTCTGCAAATTTGCGATTTGTTTGTCGAAATTGCCATAAATTCGCAGCAAAAAGTCGCACTTAACCATTACTAATAATTGTAGAAATAACATCACCAAGTTTTATTGGTTTTAAAGTGCATAATATGAATGTTTAATTTTTTAACCAAGTAAAACGCACCTAGCACTGTGATTGGCTAAACGACGTGACATCATGGAGAAGACATCTGGTGCAGCCTCACAGCAATTAGTCACTGAATACTGAATACGCCAGTGAAAGATGACTAAAAAATGCTGGAAAATTGTGAAACGACTAAGCTGCGGCCAGTTACGTAACTGTTATCTCGTTTAATGGGAAACTATTGCGTTTCATATTTTTTATTTCGGCCATTTTACCTGCCTGCTTACTGCTAATGTTTTCGCTTCGTGAAGATTCCTTGAAGAACGAAGAAGAAAAATTGTATTCAAGAGCAAAGCGAAATGGGCTGCAGCTGTTTACAGGTCAACAGAGAAGCGCAGTTTGTTTACATGGTTTAAAAAGTTTGTGGATTCTTTCATCTTTCTAAGCTATTGGTTCTAGGAGTAATGAGCCATTAAAGTTTTAATTTTTTTTTTTTTTCGTCTGATGTCAAGCAAACAATACTTTCCAAGCTCAATTCGTTTTTATTTAGACTTTTTAGTAGACTAGTGAGCTAATTGAAAACCCAAATGTCTATTTGTTTCTTTAGGACAGTTTGAGTAATTAAAAGTGAAATGAGGTAATTTGTGCAGTCCATCATGTTGAACTTGGCCTGGTGAATGCAATTTGATTACAGTTGGTCCTGTGCCATATTCCCGTGTTCATGCAAATGCACTAACCATTGGTTCTACATTAATAAGATGATTGTCACACATGGGGGTTTCTTTTCTCCCCACCACACACTTTTTATCCAACGTTTCAGTCTTGATTAAATTGCTAAACACAAAACCCTTTAGTCTTTATTGATTTTCTTATTTTAAAACAATTTCACTTTGCATCTGTTGATCCAAAATCAAATAAGTCCAAAATTCCTATTTTAAAAAGAAGAAGAAAAAAAAAACAAAAACCAAATCTCCCAGTTTTGCTTTTTAGTTTCTAAGATTTTTATTCTGTAGAGGCAAAACCCCTGAAAGAATAAATTAACTTTCCTGTTGCAAGCTTAATTTCCCCTTTAAAAAATCCAAGAGAATAAAAAAAAAATAATGTTTTGACAAACTTGTCGTTATCGTTAATCAAAACTTTGGCGCGCATGTAACCACGAGAGATCTCTTTTCAAAGTCAAGTGATTGATATGAAATGGAGCAGCTCCCGTGTGTTCCATTGAGACGATTTACAGCTGATCCTTAGTCAGTCCCCGTGCACCAGCTGTGCTTTGCCGCTCAGCAATGAAAGTCTCACTTGCATCGGGTATGCATAACTTGGACCTTCCTACATATCCAAAAAACTCACTAGATTACATTTAACTACAACAAATATTTAAAAATTTCACAATTTTTTTGTCATTTCATTATTAAACTGTTGTAAGGTTTTGTGTGTAGCAAAAAAATAAATTATAGGAAATAAAAAAATAGAAAAAAAAGAGTATGAGGTTTCTTTTTTCGTGAGTGCTTGTGGCATTCCATTTGAAGTTCATTCTCTTTTCAGTTGAATTGTAGCTATAGGTACTCATTCAATCTGAAAATCAGTGTGCTGCCCCCAGTGGCCATGTTCCATTTCTTGGGACACAGTTCGTGAAACTTCATTAGTCGATTTCATTTTTTTTCTATTCTTTTTCTTTTTGTGCCTCTTTTTCTTTATTTCCTTACTTGAAAGTGTCCTGTACTGGACTTTACTGTGATTTGATTTAAAACTACTTTTTTCCCCCGTTTTAAATTGAGGTTAACTCCTTTGAAATTGGTTTCTCATGTTACCAAAACTTTAAACTGGATTACCCAAGACTAAAACAAAAACTGAACAATCTTGTGTAAATATATATATGTCTATGCATTATATTGATTTACAATTTTTGCATTAATTTTTACTTCAGTCATTGGCATCTGGTGTTTAAAAAAACTGCATGAGATGCGCCATCTGTCTAAAACCCTAGACATTTTTTTAAACTCCTAAATACACTCAAAAAATATAAAAGTCATGAAATGATTTTAAAGTGGCTCAGTCAAGGAAGAATATTGCTGTTCGACATAAGTAATAATAATAATAATAATATATTTTTTTGTTTATTGCTCCAACTTGATTTATAGCACTTTATCATTGTGCTGGTGGCGAGAATGTAAGTGAAGATTAATTTTCCCATTTTCTGCTTTTTATTTCCCATTTGGAAGAGAGAGCTTTTTTATATTTACAACAGGTTTTGTGTAGTTCAAACGGTGGTCTGTTTTCAATAATTCTTTGTTTTTTTCCCTCCTCAACTAAAACGAATTAGTTGTAAGGATCAAAACAATTTATCTTGTAATTATCGTCATCCTTTTTTGATGAATTAATTCATTGATGTAATCGGTTCTAATTCTAATTTGCATTTGCCCCATAGCATGATAGTGACAAGCTCAAAATTGATCTGCTTTACAATGACCTATGGCAACTGCATTACAACATGTAATTACACAACATAATTAATTATGCCGTAATAATAAAAGCGAAATTGCATTAAATATTACAATATAATACCTTGGAAAAATAATAAACCTTTTTATTTTTATATATATATATTTTTCACGAGCCAATAAACGCGTTTTGTTCTACTCATAGATAAGCAAACAAATCAAACGCACACATAAAAACCTCGACTGAGAATTATTAGTGCTCGATATGATGTTAAATAGACTGGAAAAAAACGACAAAACTCACATAAATGTGTTAAACTATCTCAGTTTTCCATTTTTTTTAGATTTAAATACCGCCTAGTTATGATATTACTGTTATTACTCTTATTATTTTTATTATTATTATTATTATTTTATAATAAAAAAATTTTTAGCTACTATTTTATAGCAATATGAGTGAGGCGAAGGCAGTGAAACTTCATTAGCAGCTGGCAAATAATGTTTTTTTTTTTTCATTCTTCCCTCGGCACAGTGCACACAAGCCGATAGCATCTGCAACCTAGTCGAAAACATAATAGATTTTTCCTGTCACAACATTCAGTTCGTTTAATATCTGTGCTGTGTAAGTTTCATGTCAGGACGATATACACAAGTCTCTTTGGGCTGCGTTGTTTCAACAGCTGTGCTGACCATATAAAGAAGGTGACAAGGAAAACAGTGTGTGTCAGTAAAATAGACATTGGTTATAGAAGTGTTTAGTGTAAACTTGTTAACTCGCGAGAGTCAATGAAATTGTCCCAAGTGTCACACGCCCAAACTTATTAGAACAACGGTTAAAGGGAATAAATTGAAAAAGAAGATTAAAAAACTTCAATTTAATTTGATAATCAAATAAATAAAAATAAAAATAAAAGCAAGTTCTAAAATCGTCCGGTGTTTATATTCTGCATTTTCCCTCCTACTCGTTCGACTGCATTGCATTTTAGTGCTGGCGAGTGCTTTGCACGACCGTTGCATTCAGTGTTGACGTTTTGAAGAACGGCACCTATATTTCTGAAAACCACTTATGTTGAAACAAACTTGTCATTTTCACAGAACACTCACAGAATATTAAAAATTGATACGAGTTTCTTTTAAAAAAAACAAGAGTCCAAAGTCATTTAAAGATGATTTACATGTTTGTGCGAACAATTTCCAGATACTCTTGATATTATCTTACATCATTACGCGTGTACTTTTTTCACACTTTCCTCGATTCTTGTTGTAAAATGAAGCGTGCAATGTTCTCTTTTGTAATAATTGGAACATTTTCTCTTTTTCCCTATACCCACTTCCCACTTCTTTTTTTTTTTATTTTTAAATTCTCATCACTCTCTGTTCACTCTTATCCCCATCGTCCTCCTATGGTGTGCACTTTCTGTTGAACCTAATCGCCCGTGAGCACAAATAAGAAAATTCCTCCTGAAATTCTTTGGCAGTCGACAGAACTCGCTTCGCTTTCTGCGTCCTCACACGAAAAGACCAGTGCAAATACCTATTAAACGTCTCTTACATTTCAAGTCTACTGTGATTTTCACCGACATTAATTCACCAATACACAGCGCAACTTTAACTATACACAACTCACTAGAGTATTTCATTTAATTAACACTGTTAGGACGAGATAATCATAATATATTTCATTGCCTGCGATCAGCAGTAGGAGCCATTAACTCCTCTCTAGTTACTCCATGTAATGAATTGATCGACTCATTCCTTCTTTCATCAATAGCAACTCCCCTCAAATCCAATCTGCACTCACTTTTCGCTGTAGCGTAATGTTGTTCAAAGGTTTCGTCGCTCGACCAGTGTTGTATTGAGGTTTGATATTGTTATATGGGAATGGAAATGGGAGTTTTAGCCGTGCTTTATCACCACGTCATTTCCTCCGGAAAAGGCGATCGACCTGAGTATCGCTTTTATCTTCAAAGTAACAACTGGAATTCCCAATGTTGGCGATAGTTCCGAATGAGTGAAACCCCATTACACAACAACAACTGCATCTCGACTAAGAGAGAAAGAAAGAAAAGGAAAAAAGAAAAACACCAAACCAAACTTGCTTTGTATTAACTAACCCTCACTGCTCCAACTCAAGGCATATAAACACCATAAATTACTCTTACCTTTAACGCGTCTTCTCGTTCTTGGCACTTCACTTTCGGTCGGGTCGGGTCGGGTCGGGTCTCGGGTCTCGAATCAAAACCGCGCCATCGGTGAATATTTGCCGTTTGGTGCGCAATTTATTTTCCTAAAATATACGTTAGTTGAAATTTGTATATTTGAGCGGACTAGAATACATATAAATATATTTTTCTACAAAAGAGCGTCTTATTATTAGTTTAAAATGTTTCACAATTCCGTCACCAGAAGCAGGAAATTTCTAAAAACTGATGTAGGGACTTACTGGCAGATTCCAATTACTTTAATTTGGTCATGGCACAGTATGTGGAGATGAAAATTAAGTGGGTTATTCAATAAAGTTTTATCAAGTGAAGGAAAACGTTATTCTTTTGTGTCTCAAACTCCCAACAAAAGACATTAAATTTTGTGCGCATATCGACTTGCTAAATTCATTAATATTAATAGGCAACGTGAATCGTTATCTGTGGTAATCAGGCATCGTAGAAAACAATGTGTAGAAAACATCCTATTCACTAGACGTTGCATAATATTAAAAGTTATCTTTTTTTCCCCCCAAAGAGGATTATAAGCTTGGTATTATCGATTTATCGTACTAGGTAGTAGGTACACGTGTTTCTTAAAATTCAAACAAAATCAACATTCCTATCTAAATATTTACCAAACATTTATCAACTGCTATTTAATGTTTACTATTTGCATTAAAATTTAAAATTCTCGTGCCACGTACAAATAAGACTTGTTTTTATTTGTAGAGGGGGATGTGAACTTCTTAACTTTAGGGTGTTGTTTACTTTTAGCAAACTTAGAAACCACTGCTTGTGCTTGACAAGACATTTGTGGTTGGTTTGTGGAAAGATCACATGTAAGTAAAACAGGGTAATTAATGCTGCCCGAGGTCAAAACCTTTCATGTTTAATATCATACGTGGCAATCATAGTATGATGAAAGAATGCATGGTATTCGCACACGTACAATTTGACGTGATAAGGACAACGCAAGTCTACGGCTAAGTGATGTGTATAATAAATTATAACGTGATATCTAATTTTTTTATTACCGTTTTTCATATCGTTAAATTCATTTCGCCACAAATTGGAACTCCCAATTTACACATCCTTTGGCTCAATATATTTCGATCAACGTGTTTAAAAATTATAATTTTTTTTGCTTCACTTGACTCCCAACAGTTTATCGTTCACAAACGACTTGGGAAAAGAAGAAAAGTATGATGAAAACACTTCACATGCAAATTTTTTTCCAGGTTATAACATTGTTTTTACGGCATTTTTGTTGGTACTTCCTAAATCAATTTATAGTCACATCAAACTAAAAAGAAAAAGTGAAAATATTTCTTAAATTAGATAAATGTGAATTTAGATGACCAATTTGTTTTTTCATATACAAAGTCGCAAATTTCATTGGATTTAATTTAAAAGTAAGTGTCGCTAATAATGTCGGCTATTTAACAAAATTTCAAAAAAATTCAATCTTGTTTGCACGTTCACGTTCATTAGCCCAGACGACTATTCATTTAGGGTTTGCTGACTATTTGCAAGCTCTGTTTTCCCAGCGATAAATTCAGCTCATTTAATCCATTAATTTGCCTTGTTGGCAAGCAAGTTGCCCTCGTCTACACTGCGAACAGTGTGCAACATAATGACAACAACAAAACCTCACTGTCACTCGACTGACAGGCAAGGATTACTTTCTAAAAATAACGGAATCGCTAGAAACAAAAAAAGAAATGACATTTCATTCCCACCCTACTTCTTATTCCGCTTGCAGATTCTCTTTAAATTGAAAACAACAAGCAAAAGGCGACAAACTGAAAACTGGTGATTGAATTGAGAAAATAAGTACGGTACTTTAGTATTTTCACAAAGAAAAAATGTCGGCAAGAATTTTGCATTGTGAGTTGATTGAATTCAATTCAGATAATTAAAAAAAAAAAGAATTGCCTACATCGCCTATTTGCAACGAAGATGAAGTTTGTCATCCATCTCGTGCTCCTGCGCCAATTCAACAGCTACACTCGCTGTTGCCCACTAAATAGCTTTTTTAAGTGAACAAACACTTCGAAACAGCTGAATGAAAAGAAAACAGAAACTACGCTCAATTTAATGAAAGAATACTGCTAGAAGGCGGAGTTTGGGTGATGCCCTCTACCAATCAGAGGTCAGGTAATTGGAAGGCATCACCCAAACTCCACCCTCTAGCAGTATTTTTTCATTAAATGGACCG
This sequence comes from Strigamia transsilvanica, assembly GCA_034701245.1. Classification (NCBI taxonomy): domain Eukaryota; kingdom Metazoa; phylum Arthropoda; class Chilopoda; order Geophilomorpha; family Linotaeniidae; genus Strigamia; species Strigamia transsilvanica. The sequence goes on along the minus strand of JAQIXU010000092.1, from coordinate 35,648 downwards.
GACACAATATCATTCGAAAGCCCTTCAGAGAAAATAAGAAAACCCAAGAACCCAAACTGGCAAACAGGAATTTATGGAATTATCATTAGCTGCCTTTGATTTGAAGCAGCATCTAATTTCCTTAAATGTGTTTCTTTTCTGGAATGTGAATTAATGCATTTTACGTTTGTTTTTGCTAAGTCAATAAATTAATGAATTTTTAAAATCCACATTGCTGATTATAATCATTAAAACTAAAAAGGATCCAAAATTAAGTAGTACATACGGGTGTAAGCTTATACAACGTCAAATAATGCAGAAGAGATAGCAAACTATAAATTTTTATGCAAGAATAATTTATAACTTGTGCAGCTTTCCTTTTAAGCACTTCGTTTGATTTACTGATCCACTCTCGTGTCATGTTTCTTTCTAATGTAGCGTCTTGCATGGATATAAATTACTGTGTGGATAATGTAGTCTGAGATGAAACCTCATAGTGCTCGTTTTTGTCTTTCAGTGGTGACTACAGAACCTCATTTTGCAGAACCCATTCAGAATGTGACGGTGCCTATCGACCGAGATGCAAAATTGTCCTGCATCGTGGATAAACTTGGAGGCAATAGAGTTAGTGACCACCTTTAACTTACACCACAAATATACAAACGTCCTGATATTGTACACACACTATATCTATATCTTTTTTTGCAGATAGCGTGGCTTAAATCTGACTCGCACACTATTCTTACAATCCATACCCACGTCATAACGCACAATTCTCGAATAAGGACTTCACATAATGGACTGCGACAATGGAATCTTCATATTGATTCGGTCAAAGAAAAAGATCGCGGTTTTTATATGTGCCAAATCAACACATCACCCATGAAACATCAATACGGCTACCTAGAAGTCGTAGGTAAGTTGCCTAAATACTCAACTTCTTTTTGTGTCCGGTGCTTTTTTTTCAGTTTAACTGACAAACTGACCACTCCACATGGTGCGTGTAGCATGTGTTTGGCACAAGAGGTCCACAGTCTGGTTGAAAACCTTTTTTTTTTAGCTCTTGAGAATTGGCATTTGCAGAAAGCAAAGTGGGAGTAAAAATTTAAAGAATATGGCAGCGAGCGACATCCATGGCAAAATGTAATGCTAAGTTAATCCTTGATTGCCTTTTCTCATACAATTATCGTGCTTTGAAAGCCCCTCTTGTGGGCGCGACTCATTCTCGAGGGATATAGCAAAGTGGCTGGTGATTGCTGCTATTTGACGCAGGTGTCGGAGTGGCAGGTGCGGGGAATGAAGATGGAAAAAGGAACAAACGTGGAAATTATATTATAGATACTTACCGCGAATGAATCTCAATGGAGTCTCAAGTTGCTCGAAAAGTGAAACCCACCCTATGAATTGTTTTGTGTTGGAAGTTTCTTGAAAATGAGGAAACCGGAGACGCAGAAGTGTTTTTGGTGGTTATTACCAAATTGTTTTCCAATTTTATTGCGAGTAATTTCCCTCATGCGGAATAATTTGAATTGGTGGCGCGAATAAGCAGATTTCACTAGATTAGACCCTGTAATTTATCAAGCTACGTACGCCGTAAAGAGGCTGCTATTACAACGGCTTGTTCTTAACAAGTTGCTTGTGGTTGTGTGGTTTTGGTAATGTAGAAAGAGGTATATTCATGAGTACGGTGAACCGGTGCTTATTCTCTGGGTTTCATAAGTGTTTCATTCGGCTTAATGCATTCTGATTTTCCTTTCGGAATTGCAACGACCAATTTGTTTGGATTAGAATATCAAAAGCGTTTTCCATAAATCTCCAGCTTTAAGCTGAGATTGTACCGCCATGTGAGGCAATGATATTTAAACGTGATGTTTTTGTTTCGTTTTTTTTTTCAAAAAATTTATAATTAGTTCCTCCTGACATATCGTGGGATGAAACGAGCCAAGACGTGTCGGCCACAGAAGGTGAAAGTGTTTCTCTGACGTGCAAGGCAGTGGGCTATCCGAAACCAACAATTGTGTGGCGCCGGGAGGATGGGCAGCTCATTGTCTTGCGATTAGAGAATAAGAAGAAGAAAAAAGGTAATGTTTTCCTTTACGAGAATGTATGAGATTTTTCTTTATTTCTTAACTAACTTAAGTGATGCGGTATTTTTCATTTATTTTGGAATTATATTTTAATTTATTGATCTTGCTGCTTGTTGATCTACGACCGGTTTATTTGTTTTGGAAATTAATGACTGAATGCCATTTAAATTAGAGCTTAAGTTATGCTCGAACTTCGCCCCGGTTCAAAGAAAATGAAAAGATAGCGGTGAAAAGAATTTTTTAAATCTAATTTTGGTTATTTTTTTTTAAAAAAAAAAACCAAACTTCCAATATGATTTTGAAATTTATGGAATGTCCGTGTGAAAACAAAAACAATTAAGATTAATTGCTCGGTATAAATTATGTTTTTTTTTTTTTTTTTAAAAATGATAGGAAATCGATAATTAAACACAAAAGAACCCAAAAAAAATTATAAAATTTACAAATAGTTGACACTCCATTTTGATATAATAAAACTCTAATTTACTATCTTTTATAAAATTTATAGTGGAGTTTGTAAACACAGAAAGTTTAAACATTAGCCGTGTCCATCGACGCCATATGGGGGTCTACTTATGCATTGCGTCAAACGGCATCCCCCCTTCGGTCAGCAAGCGAGTCCGCCTTCAAGTGAACTGTGAGTATGTTTACGAAAAATGTAGAAAAATATCCATTTGATTAAAATTTAAAATTGTGTACACATGTTATGCAGAGAAGCACAGGGGTTGCTTTTCTCAAATTCATAATTTGTTGTAAATATTTATAGTTCCACCTATTATTAAAGTTCCCAATCAGTTAGTGGGTGCTCCCCTGGGGACCGAAGTGGAGCTCGAATGCTTCGTCGAAGTTTCGCCGAGTAGCGCAAATTACTGGATGAAAGATACGGGCGAGGTTCTTATAAATGGCTCCAAGTATATGGTGACCGAGACACCGACAACGCATTTTCGATTTGTCATGCGTCTAGTCATTCGTCAACTTGAGTTCAAAGACTTCGGAACTTATAATTGCGTATCGAAAAACTCACTTGGTGAAGCACAGGGTTCAGTTCGCCTTCGAGGTAAAATAACAATTTTTTGTTTGTTAAACAAAAACAGAATAAAATTGTAATATATTGTAAACAAAATTCCTTCTATTTTCTTTCAAAAGTTTTTGATATGCCCTCGACAAGCATAAAAACTGAAGTTGATGAAGGAAGGACGATTGACATAAAAAAGAATAGTATGCTTCACTCAATCCAAGCCGTACATTTGAATCTAGAATATTCAGCCTTCCATTACAGGGCAACATCATACCTACCAATTTACACCAGTCTACCAAAACGAAACACTCTACCAACAACACAGCACTGAACCAACAGAAACAGCAACTTTTTTCGGCATGAACCAGTCGCAACAAAGTATTTTTTTTCCATTTCCGATTTAATTTACTTTTTTCTTATATATTTGAGAAAATCTGCTTAGACAGCAAACTCGTCGCGCGGCACACGCTGGTCAGAGCTTAACCCAATTGGCAAACCCGCAGCGACTAGAATTGCCGTGTTTATAAGGAGATCAACACGCTAAACCAGACAAAATAGCCTTAAATGTTCATTTCGAGCTCGAAGAAAACGATCAGTTTTCGGCGCTATGTTGATTTTCTAATCAATAGCTTGACGTGCAAACAGTGATTTCTCTCGGGAATTTTGCGGTGAAAGCTTTTCACTAGCGTGAAATTTCCTGGCGTGTAAACCAATCCAATGGGAATACAAATCCATCGGCATCGGAGGGTTAAATTGTTTCATATAGAAACGAATAACATATTTGTGCGAATTGTGCGGTTAAATTCTGGCAACTTTAAACACGTAGATAAAGTTTTATCTCAAAAACTTTTACCTCGGCGTGCGTGTTCTATTTAATTTGCCCAGTTTATAATAATACAGTAATGATAGGGTTATTATCTCGAGAGATAGGTAAGTGTTCCTTGGAGAGAACCAAGACGCATTAAGATTCTTGAATCGAGGGTTGTTTGCAGTGTTGAAATGCCAAAAGCTGTCTCGGCTTTGTGCTTGGAATTTTGAAGTGCTCGGGGTTTATATGAGAAAAGTTGTTTGTTTTCATTCATGCTTGATGTTTTTTTTTCTTTTCCTTTCCTTTCTCACCCCTCTCGCTCGCAATTCGGATGAAGACAAGAATAATGCACTTGTCGCCAAAAACGCGTCTGGTGATGTGTTCAAAGAGTTATACTTCGAAAAAGAATCGCAGATTGGTTCAGGTAAGTAGGTGATAAACAATATGCTTTTTTTTTCTACTCAATTTCTCGTTCCGAAAATGGAAAGTAAAATCAATACATTGATACTTGACACACCGTTCACTTGCACAAAAGCTTTTCCTTTATTTTATCCGAATTTGAAATAGTCTCAAATTTTTCCCCCTTCACAGTTCGCAGCGAGTTAAATGCGTATCAAGTTATTTAAGACGTATTAAAATCAAATGGCGTGTTAGGAAATCGTTGAAAAAGCGAAACGCACTGGTGTGTTGTTGAAATGCAGTACCGTGCTACGACTAACGAAATCACAAGTCCATGTTGATTGAGAGATGCGTTGAGAGAATAGTTTTCACCTTTATTTCAACTTCTTTTGGTACCGTGATAACCAAAGTGTAAAAGGAAACGAGCGACAAGATTGTTTGCTTCCGCTCTTTTTATAGCTCCGTTGAAATCACTTCTTAGTTGAGCTCCTTGCTCAAGCTGCAGCGAATGTAGTGATTTTTACACTGCAATCTCCAGCCAAGGGTAAATTATTTTCTTTAGTTTTTTTTTTTTCTCAATTAGGTCAATAGCCTGGATATTGCCTTCAAACGATTAAACATTTAGGAAAGGCAGGAGCAACAGAAAGCTGTTTTGGATTTGAGTAAGGCTTTTTTTCCTGCACCAAACAGATTTATGGCTTAGTTTTAAAAATGACGTGGCGCGTATGATTAGAAAAATGGCTGATATTTAGGGTATTCCATTAATCATTAACGGCTGTGAATTAAATGCACGCTCTTTAACGGTGTTTCCCCTTGTAATATACAGTACAACGAAACGGGCAACAAAAACTTTTAACTTTAAAAAAAAAATCTGGCAAGGATTTCTCTTATTTTTTAAATTTGTTTTTCCTAATTAAAGATGTTCTACCTTTCCTCGGGGTCTAGTAATAACTAGCTTACACTCGAACGTGGCAGAAAGCAGCTGGTGTTAATGGTTACCAAAACGTGGTAGATGGTTCATAAAACACTGCCTTTTATTGTTTATTAATATATAGGTTCGTCCTATTAAAATAGATAAATAAATTTAAACTTCACATATTAATACTGTGTTTTAGCTAACTGGTAACTGCCATTATTACGAGACGCACCCGGAATTTAGTGTGATCATAATTCATCGCATTGTGGTTCACGATGATTCCCTCATTCACGTAGCAGCCAAATTAGTGATTACTAATTCGCCTTGTGTGATCGATAATGCCTCAAATTTAACCCAGTTGGGCTTTGAAAGTTGAATTTAATTCGAGTATTTAAAGTAATGTTAAATTTCAACTCTTTGTGCTGCATAATTGTGAGAGCATCACTACAGTTCAAGTCCCAGTTGTTGACCGACGCTTTACACTGTTATGAATGCGAGTGCTGATGTTTTCACAATTGAATGGCACAGAGAAGCAGAGGTCAAGTGCACCGACTGTTAATCCCGTTGTAATAATAATAATAATAATAATCAACAGTGGCGAAACCACAAGTGCTGCAGCTGCGCCAGGGCCCAGTGAGTGGTTAGGTCTGGGCCCAATTGTAGGCCTGCAGCAGGGCCCCTGAAGGTGTAATTACTCCATTGATAATCAATACACAAAAATGGTCATTCAGAATTAATTAACTGGTGATTAATAAACTATCCACTAACCTGTAGTGGTAAACACACTGTTGCACACTGCTGCATTTCAATGAGACAAAAGACTTGCTAGTTGGACTCGCACTTGGGATGACATCATGGTTCGTTCATGCGGTATTAAAAATCTGTCTTGAATACAGATCAAGTCACACGAAACTGACGACAATTGATAATAAAAAATATATTTATATATATAAAAACTAAACATCTACATTTATGGTGTTGTTTTTAATGTTCTTTACCTTTTTCTTTCAGGAGTACGCGCTGCAACAATTAACGGCCATCTTGCGGCATCAGTCCTACTTTTGATATTATACTCCCTAGCGATGGCCAATTTATCCCTACTACAATGTATATAATCAGAATCCAAACACGTGTAGAAACGAGGAATTTTCTTTTCAATCTGTTAATAAGACAAGCCACACAAATAAATGTATAGCTTTAAAAATACGACGAGTTATATCGGCTGTCTTAAACGAGGCTTAAGTGTAGCCTCTTTAAATGGATCTTCAGTGAAAGCTCAATGCAATGTATTAAATTTTCTTAACAAACTGCTGAATGTTGAAAAGAAAAAAAGTCACTGCTCAGAATATTAACAAGTGCAGCTTGTACTACATTCCATTGTAAGGAATTCATATTAATTTTTATCTTTGTTGATATAGAAAAGGCGATGAGCGTTTATTTTCATTCTAGGTATAATGAATGCAAATGCAAAGCAATGAGAATCAGGATGTGAAGTTTCACTATTTATATAATATCCCTCTTAAATGCCTTAAAACTCGATCCCATAACTCTTTTTTTTTTTATATATATATTTATTTTAGTTATACACCGTATACCGTTGATTTATTTTTCAAATAAGAAAAATCATTTGATTGAATTATTTGCCGTAAGGGGGCCAGTATTGAATTATGTGTATTAAGCCTAATATCTTACTGATTCCGGAATTCATTTCTGCTATCTTTTTTTATATTATAATCCAAACTTATGTTTTTTATTTGGTCTTGTCTATCTTTATCTGCTTGAGAAATCAGTTTAGTACTGCAGAAGTATTTGTTTACTTCTGGACGTGTCCATATGTACAGAATTAATTTTAAAAAGTCGAAAAAATTGTAGCATCTTTATGAAAATGTAATGATAATAAAAGCAGACGATAAATTACGACTGAACAACATTTTTAGTTTCAAAGCTGACCATTAAATTCGCACAGGAAAACATTTCAAGTTGCACATCATTCCTAGCGACCCACCCACGATCAAACAATCAATAAAAACCTGTGTCCACTCGTCCACAACCTGTTGAAAACGGCTCGATGTTTGATAATTTCCCCAAATCCATTACCTGAATAGTAACGCGACAGCTTCTCGGCTTCCGAGTCAAGATTCAAATGCGACCACAAATTGAAATTCAACATTTTTTTCTCTCGCAACGAGCAAAATCCTGAGGCAAAACCCATATACACACTATAGATCGCAAATCGCATGTAACAAACTCCAAACACATTCGAATTCTTTCCGTAAGTAAAAATTCCACACTGGATTCCAAAACAAACGAAAACAAATTCTTTTCCATTCTAAAAAAAAAATCTATAAAACCAATTTCCTATCAATTAAATCTAATTTATTCAAAAAACTCGCTATATTTGAGCAAAAAGTCACTATCGTAATACACATCAGTTACAATTTGGAATGCTGTATTAGAAAATATATTCGATCAGTCGAAAAAACCGAATTAACCAAACACACTTTTTTTTCAGACCTAAATTTCCAACAACAAAAAAGAAGAAAAAACAAAACAAAATCGGTTCAGCTTGTCAATGTTTCCAATTTATGCAGGAAATGTGGTACTAAGAATTAAAATAATACACTCGTGTAATAAATATTATAAAAAAAAAAAAAAAAAAAAAAAAAAAAAAAAAAAAAAAAAAAAAAAAAAAAAAATTACAGTAATTTAACTAAATCACCCATTTCCTAGCTCTTAAGAAATGAACACTATTGGAAACACTTTCCGGAACATTTGCATTGCCATTACCTGCTACAGCCATACCAGGATCCTTGTGAATTCCACCAAACATTATTAACTCACCCCTGCCGATCACTAACGTGTACAACGAAGTGTCTTCGGGTCCCTGACTCTGACCACGCGGTGGTAACCAAGTAACACCGTAATCATTCAACACTTGACTTATATCTACAACATAAAGCGTCATAGGGTTTCTTGGACCGATTTTCAGGTTGCCGGGAGACGGTGGAGGTGGAGGAACGGGTGGAGATACGACATGTTGTCGTTTCGATAAGTTTTTGATGCGTTCCTCCATTCGTCTGAGCCCCTCCAACTGTCTTTCTCGATTGGCCATCGGATTTATTCTCACAGAAGGCAACGGTGAATTTCTCTGTGGCGTTCGAGAAGAGGACGGACTTTCGTGTCCGAATGTTTTTGAATCTTCGTCGATTTGGATTCCGAATCCCTGGCTCGTACTGGCCTCGCTTTGGTCGAAAGGCTTTGGTACCGATGGTTTGCGGAACGTTCCGCGCTTGCCGTTGACGCAGTTGTCCTTTGTGCCCGACGCGGGTGATGGTGATCTGAGAAAAACGTGCGTTCGAATGTTAATTTCGAATAGTTTGGTCGGAAATGTGATAATTGCCTGTGTTTAGGTTGGTCTAAGAATGAAAGTGATGCTTCGTTGGCTCGTGGGGGAACCCAAACTCGGCTGATGGCTGGTCGAAGCATTTGACCGCTTAAACTTGTCGGGGTTGTCTTCGAATTCAAACTTCGGCTTAGAATTATGACTTTATCGCCGACCTAGACATTAAATTGTATTTAATTTGGTGCAATTAGTAAATAAATCGATTTTTTTTAAAAATTACGCGGCAAGCTGGACGACACCATAAATGGGGCGCGGCATTCTCCGAACTTCTGATGTTCAGTTGCGTCCATTTCCAAATCGATTCGTCGTCCATCGAGAGCAGCCAGATATCATTATACACCTACAAACAAACACGATTTAATTTAAATTCTCTTTTCAAATACCAATAATATCTTACCATATTCGGCCCACCACAGCCACCGATAATTAAAGCGTGGAATTGATCCAAATAAACCTTTTAAAAGAAATCGAAAATAAATATTTAAAAAAATTTATAAAAATGTAAAACTTACTTGCGATTGCCCGTAACGAGGCCGAGGTGAAATATTAAAAGTTTCTTGTTTTTTCCACAACATACTCTTTAAATTCAACACCCATATGTCATTAGCACTGAAACACAAACAATTTATCAGTCGACACCGAGTTGGCGCATGAAAAATGCTCAATATTCACCTGGTATAGGGCCGCCCATTACTTTGGCGCTGTAAACCTCCGAACACAACCATCAAATCACCGTGCACGGTTGCCGAATGTCCGGCCATCCCAGGCGGTTGTGAGCGCGAAGTAGCAGGCACAGAATTCGGAATTAACGTCCACCTGTTATCCATCGGATTAAATATGTGCAACTGATTGAACAATCTCCACGCTTGATGCAACGGGTAAGGCGAAGGATGAGTCCAGCCACCAAACAAAACCAAATTATCTTCGTATACAACCATTGTGGCACACGCTTTTGGACTCGGATATGTTCCTGAACAAAAGACAACACGAAATCAAATAAAACTAACATTTTCCTGTGAAATGTGTGTATAAACCTGTGGCTAATGGTCGAATCCACTCTCTGTTTGCTAAATCTAACCTCCACAAATCGTTAAACGTGGTGCTCGTGGTTGTACATCCACCAAATATGTACATTGAACTGCCAATGCAACACGCACTGTGCGAGTAGCGCTTGGTAATAGTGGGACCTGGATCGGGTGTTAAATCGCACCAATCAATGTTCATGTCTATTATGGCGCGTTGAAAATCATGTTGCATTCGCCTGACCACATCTAAGACGGTAAAAGAATGTAAGATTGTCATGTTCCTAACAATATCGAATACGGGATAATACCTTTTATGTATTTTCGCCACGCTCTGCATACGCACATACAGTTTTTCAGATCTCGATAAGGTGAAAGTAAACTCAATATGTATTCGAATACTTCTTCTGGCAGATTTTCAATCCCATTTCTTTCCATATTTTCTTTTCAATAGAGCAAAAATTCGCTAATGGTATACACACATGCCTCACTTCTTTCAGGCCGAGGAGTCAACCATCCTTTTTTAATTCACAACGATATATCGATGTTGTTATCGATGTTAGGCAAAGCGTGTTTTAGAGTATCGATACTCTCCAAGAATGGCGGATGGGTATGTACGGTAGCTTGGTGTAAAAACAAGTTATGATTTTTAAATAAAAGAAATTAATTAAATTAGAGTTATTATCTTTAGTGTTCCACGAAAGGTAACTGAGGCAAATTATGCAAATTTTAATTCTTGTTTTATGTAGAAACAAATCTGCAATCAGACAGTTTATGTAGTTTACTTGTATGTCACTTTTGTTCTTCCGTATATTTTCTCCTATTGTAGTCGAAATATCGATTATTTTTTTCTACGGCGGTTATTTCATAATAAAATTCCTGTCTATTGATCCCAGCATTTTATGAATGAGACATTTGATCCTTTAACATCCACATCTTCAATCAGTAAACCACGGTGTTAATAAAATCTTTCATAAAATATTTTATTTCACATTTTTTTTTATCCTTTACAAAGAAAAATTAAACAATACTAAAATTCAACTAAAGAAATATGTAGAATTAAGAACTTCCTTCACATCAAATTTGCCTTTTGAAGGAACATGTGCTAATACAGCCAGTAGTCCATTCAACTTCTTCCTGCAAACATCACGATCCGAGCTGTAAACATTCAAATAAGAGCTTTTTAATACCTCGAGAATCATTAAAAACGAGATAACTAACGAGCAATATTCCTTAACAAATGAATTTGATAGCAATTCCAATAACGGTTCATTATGAAGTGCAACAAACTGTTCTCTACATATCTGCAAACACAAACAAAGATAACGCATTTAATTTGTAATATTTTACAATATACCTTATTCATTTCAGCTACGGTGTTAGGATGCGTCCAAAAACAATCGTGAACTGATGCGAACGTAATTCCTTCCCTATAAAACAGTAATTATAATAAACGAAACAAAAATTATCAAAAGTGATTAACCTTTGGCAAAATAAAGAAGTCAACATCATATGCGTCGAGTCTAACGAATGAATGTAATTTGGTGGAAAACCATTTGTCTGTTTACGTATGTTTGGTAGTCTATAAAATTAAAATAAGCGTCAATTCATAGTAATTAAAATTCGATACACGCAATACGTACTCATCAACTCGAAGTATTTTGTTCTTTCGCTAAAAAAAAAATAATTTGTAAAAAAATTATAAACACTCATCGATTTGAATGATTTGAATAACATTACAGAATTTGTATAAATGGTTTTGACTGTGGTGTACGGTTGAACAACTGGTAAACCAATTGGCGTAGTCCATTCCACCGGTTTTTTGATCTTACGTGCAATGATATTTGCAGATTTCGTAAACCAATCCTAAACAATTGTACACAAGTTATAGACGAACAGGTAAAAGAAAAGAAAAACCACCTGAATTTCTTTAGTAGCGAAAAACATTGTTTCTAAGCAATAAAAAACCTTGGTAACGAGATACGAAGCAGCCCTAAACTCAAGTTCTTTGGGAAAACCAGGAATTTCCTTGAGTTGGCGCACTATTTGAAGACGCGCTCCGTATCGCGTAACGCCATAAACTGTCGTCATCACCGGCTGCTTGACAACCCTCCGCGAAATGTGTCCTTCTAAAAGTTGGGCAATTTCGACATTGTCGGCTGCATCAATTTTACGTTCTTCTTCAACCTGAATAACAAAAATATTATTTATTACAACAAAATTAATTTTTAAAATTGACCATCACCTTCTCCGCAATTCTGCTGTAAACATCTTGAGGCACCGAGCGTGACGTAAGATTTACTTGCTCAGCACCTTCCACGTCTCTCCCTAACGCCGCGTAGTGTTGCAGTCCGTTACACGAACCATCCTGATGCACGGGGAAGTGACAAACGTACGTGCTGGGATCGGGTGACCTTAAAACCTTAGCTATTTCCATACAACACGCTAATGTTTGCCAAGGTTCATCCGATTTCTTCCACCAACCATTTCCCTAAATAAACAAAAATTTCAAACAAATTTAAAAATGTTTTTCACATTTGGTATATTATTACTGTCAGCGGTTTGTCGGCGGAATCCATTATTTCAGGCAGAATTTCATTACAATACTCGAGACGTTCTTTTAATGACGATCTGATATTTGTAAAAATTAAAACGAATTATTAAAGCGTAAGAAATAAATCACTTTTTAAACCTTTTTTTAAGCCCAGTCAAGTTAATTAAATGGATTTTGAGCCAATCAAAACCGTTTTGTCCGAGTGGTTGTCCAGTCGCAAAAAGCATCATTCCCCTGCACACATCATTACCTAAAATGTAAATTATACAATTTTACTCTTTCGTTTTGCTGTAAAACGCGAGTCATTACCAAGATGATTAAAATGCGGTGGACACGGATACGTTCGGCCTCGAAAATCGATGTTGTGCGGAAACCAAAAAACTGTATTACGAAACTTAAATAACATCGTAAGGATTAGAACAAATCAAATAACTTGAATCAGTTAAGCCTCACAGCATTAGCGATCGATAATTTATACAACATGTCACACCACAGGCTGTGCATTTCACTTTTCTGTTGTCTCAGTCGTTTATTTTCCACAATCGCCCTTGCCCTTTGCTGTTTCGACATGCTTCTGTAGATATAAAACACCCCAAACATCCATTAACATAAATACAAAGTAAAGAAAAATGGTATACTCGTACACATCTATTTTAGTAAATTGTGGACATTCCGACATTGGTCGAGGAATAGATAATTCGTCACAGCCTTTATTATTGAATACATTCATCGCAACATCAAGAACCTGCAATAAACAAAAAATAAATAAAATTTATTCACACCGTAGTGTAAATATATACATACACGACTGTTTATTATCCAAGGAGTTTCACCCAAAGCAGACAATGAATCTAAACATGGATATACATTTTGTACGTTCATTTGTTCTAAACGTTCCAGTTGGTCTTTTATTGAAATTCCAGCCTGGCGAATTAAGGCCGCTAAATAAACAAAGCGAGTTAAATAAAGCGAGTAAAGCGCTATTTTTTTGGGTTTTAAAATGCTTTTACTAACTGTGAGCGAGAAGAAATCCACCATTTTGAATAGACGTCCATGGAATTGGGGGACAGACCATAGGCAGAAGATTTGCATCGAAGACAAGATCTTCTGGTTTACAAAGTTCGTAAAGTTTGCTTAAATATGGGTTAGGCTAAAATTACAATAAGTACAAAAGGTTTGTATTCGAAATGTGTGATTTGTAGGAAAATGTGTACTTTTATCTCTTCTCTGTATTTGACGTTGTCGTGTTTGCGGTAAACGGTAAAAAAAGCCGGCACTAATTTTCTAGTTGCGAAAACAATTGCAATTTAATTGAATTCAATACGAGAAATAATTTTCCCTTACTTTCCCTCAGTCTTATTCGTGTTTTTTAACAAATGCTTGTCGAATTTCATATCTTTTTGGATAATTTCATATAGAAATTTACCAACCTGTAAAAAGAAATTAATCAATTTATTTTGTACTGGATCAAACAAAACTTACTCCAATAAGTGCATAAGTAGGCCACTCTATGTTGCTTATTCCCTGCAAAACACGAATAAATACGAGGAATAATCAAAAACTATTTCGTATTTAATAACTTCCGACTATTCCTTAATTTTTATGTAAACAACGTACGATATCAGGTCCATCCGCGTGTTTTTCCTTCAATAATTCCCAATACCCTCTTGAAGTGTGTTGCGATTTCAACTTTGGATCGGAAATGTAATTAGAATATTCATCGTACATTTTGATAGTCTTAAAAATGATAAATTGACATTACTAACCAAAATCCATTTCTTTAATTACATACTTGTTCGTAGATGCCATTCGAAATTTTCTTATTAAGCTGATATCTTTCCATTACTTTACTTCCCAAATTTCTGTGTAAAATCATCATTACGGGACTGAATGATTCAGAAAACTGAGCGATGGTAATAAATTCCTGAAATTAATCAACTTCATTAGCTTGGTTAGAAAATTAGACATTTTTCAAGCAATTCCAACCCGCAACATCATGTCAACCAATTCTTCCGCCTTTATACAGGTAAGATACGGTAGTAAATCTGTTTTCTTACTATTCCTATCTAAAATTTACACATCAACTTATCAGAACATTGATAATTTAAAAAGAAAATTTCAATAAATTTACAAGTTGCTTCAATACGAAGAAAATTTATTCTCTGTTCGTAGCTCTTCAGCATACTCGACTTCCACGATAATTCACTCTCTTCTAATTTCTTTCTCTACAAAAAAATATATAATTTTAAATTATAATATAATTATAATTTTATCAGTGTTTTAATTACCAATATTTTAGTCTTTTCGTCAATAGGATTGGAAACATCAATGCGACGGATTTTCATAAATCCTGGCTTTTCCGTTTCGATCTGTTGTCTGTTTAAATCTTGCCGATTTTGTTGGCATAACTGCAATCCCAAAGGATTACAAGATCTGTCCGTCGATTTCTTTCCATTCAGTTCTTGCAGCAAATTGCACACGTAACCAGATTGGTTCTTCCGCTTCTCTGGTTTAAAATCCGGAATTTTTAATCTAATGGCCTAGAAATAACATCAACAGAATTTGTTTTAAATTAAAACTATACATTTTGACATAATTTCATAGCTTTTACCTTCAATACAATTTCCTGTTGATTTCTAACAAACACACAGTCAGTTAAAATATTTTGAATATTTAATTTCTAAAATATTAAATAAACTTTTTAGAATTCTATGTATAATAAAAAAAATTTAAATTATTTACATTCAATTTAATCCTATTCAATATCGGTCCGATTTTGTCAAACTCTGACGCTCTGTAGGCACCTTCCAACCAATAAGCATAACTCTGTAAATTTGGTTGCACTTTCCCGCTTTTCATGAATTCGAACACACGATACTGTGGAATCGTCTTCGCATTTGAAGCATAAGCTTCTAGAACACAATTATAAAGTCGAACGTCATTTAAAGGCATCCCTTCATTCAAATGCTTGTTGTGGAATAAACGTAACGTATCGAATGCTTGTTGAACCTAATTAGAATTAATAAATTCCTTTAATGTCTATCACTTATAAAACCAATAGTAAATTATTTTACCATATTATTGTTCACGCAAACGTCCAAAAACGGTAAAAGGTTTTTTTGAATGCGATTTCTGGACTCTCTTTTGTGTGCTGGTTGCCCCATATTTGTAGATGATTCGTCGTCCTTCTTATTTTTTCTGAAACAAACCAATAGTTCGTAACTGCAAACTCTATTTTCAATTGTGTTCTTACCCTGATAGTTGCTGTTTATGAGTTTCATGTTCAATTTCGAACTCGCGATCGACTTCTTCGTTCATTTCAGTCATTTGATCAAGCCGGGAGCCTAAAAGGCCCGTTTCATCGGCCGAAATTGGACCAGAGTCTGGATTGGGACTTTTTACAACTTTTGGGATTTTTTTAGTCTCCTGTTTTACGTTCTCTTCACTCGATGTTGTTTCTTTTTGAACAATTGCCGGCGACACGCCGAATTGCTTCAAAGTATTTTCTGCCGATGACTTCCTTATCTTGGCTCTCTTTTCCAAGCTTTCGTTCGAATGTTTGTCACTGACTGAAAATGTAGTGATTTAAAATTGATTGCATAGTTTATATTTTTGTTTGAAAACTTACTTTGAATAAGTTCAACGTATTTTTGGATAACATTCTTTCTTTTTTTAAGTTTCTTCAACTTTTCACGTATTCCGGTGTGTGTAGACAAGTTCAGCCGTCCAGAAAAATTAGTATTGTGAAGAACAACTACAAAAGAAATTTTTAATTACACGACGGGCGATGTTTTAAAAGACTTATTAAGGAGTTACCTTGTGGAAAAATGCGTGAAAAATGTGGATTTATGTTTTTACAGAATGAGCATTCGTGTTGAATAAGGTTTGATGGTGAATTATTTACTGCTACATGAAATCGTGAAAATTTATATCCCAAACGGAACATCTTAAACGAGTTAAAGTGGATAAGCTAAGCCGAGGCTCCACTACCGACACCGAGCTGAAGTTGGCCCCTCAGACCATGCTCTAAACATTAGGAAGAATGAAGATGGCGGCTGCCATGGCAATTACGGTAGCGGTGGGAACATTGCTGATCTGTTGATTGAAATATGTCAGTTTAGGGAGAAATAAACTTTATTAAAACTCAATACGTGTGAAATATGAAGTGTTCTTGGCGTTTAATGATTTCCAAAAATCAACAAAACATAAAAAACAAAGTTGTAAGATTAAGTACCATACAGCAAGCGTTACGTAATAATTTCTCACCAGATGGAGCTCCGACATTTGAAATTTTCACTACAGTATTTTCTTTCTGTTGAAACTCCAGAACATTTATTCTATTTTATTTAATTTTATTTTATTTCCAGAGAGCTGAAAAAGGGTTTAAATAATTCATGCCTACCCCTGTCATTAAACTTTTCTCACGGCAAAAGACTTTTTAAAACAGGAGTTTCTTCATGTAAATAGTATTTTTACTCTTGTCATAATTACTTTATATCTTTAAAATGTAAAAAATCTTGAAGAAAATAGTATTTCCAAATTGTTGAATTTCAGAAATGACATGTCCTATATATAATTTATTGTATCTATTTATCCTTGTACAAATACAACAAAACTGTGATAAAATAACATAATTAATAAGCACCTGTCACCACATCTAGATTTAAAAAAAATAAATAAACCACTTGTTTAATGTTCTGCAGAAATTGTAATAAATTTATTTATACTTTATGGTTGCAAGAAAATGAATAAAAATAAACGCATTTTGTTCAGACATTTTATTCTAAAATAGATTTTCTTTGAAAAAAAAAAAATACACATCAAATTAACAAAAATACGCACTCATGACAGTAAAGCAATAATAAATGTTTCAATAAAACCTGAAAAACTGAAGTAGAGGTTAACGATCTGCCATATCCTTCCGTCAAGAATATACGTATCACACATTAATATAAAATTACCAAACAACCCAAACAATTCTTTGTGCCCATTTTAACTGTACAAGGTAATAATTTTTTTCCTTTTCTTTTGTAGTTTGCATTTTAAAACAAAAAAGGAATATGGGCAGCATAATTGCGGAAATGGTAGTTCCCACAGACTCCACATTTCGCTTATGAATATGATCAATTAAAAATGTTTATATTCAACATAACTTTTGAAAAGTGCCATAACATAAAAAACTTTTGCAATTCTAAATAAAAAAAAAATCTTTAAAGCATTTCAAATAAATCGATTGTAAAACTGACCATTACTTTTAAAAAAAAAAGTATCCGCTAGAGGATATCTGTAGAAGATGTTGACCATCTGCAACACCTGTAATTTAATGATTTAAAATGTTCATTTCCCACGTTGGAATCATATCAAGGACTACTCAATTATTTGTCCCCCGAATCTTGTATGGGAAATTGTTTCAAGAGTGTTAAATTTCTCCCATCTTCTGTTTCCATTTGGCCTTTTAAAAGAAGGAAACATGACGAAGCGAACAATATTAAGGTACGCAAGCTTAATAAATATTTATTTTAAAATGTAAATAAAATAGAGCTCAAGCAAGCTTTTATTTACCTTGATTGTATATTTTATTGTGAAAACGTAATACGAGAAAGGTCAATTAAAATTAATAAAAAAAAATTATCTAAAAAGAAAGAAAAATATCCGATATCAATTGTAATGAATTTTTCGAATCAGCAACTTGATTTGTCAAAATTATCAGTCGGTTATGATTAAATCTCGAATGCCTTGATTGCACCATTGTACATAAAACGACACACGAACAATCAGGTAACATCATTTTTCGTTTTGTTTACTTTCAATATGATGTCATTGCAAGTTTCATTTGCACATGGGAATCAGATTGAGCATTTCCCTTTCATTCCATTGTAATGCTCGTTCAAGGACTAACCACCTAAGCCAAAGAAATCTTTTTTGCTTCAGTCCTTGCTGCACTCTAAGGTAAGTTTTTTGGCGTTAAAGGATTACAAAAGATCCACTCTCATAATCTATACCGGCTCCGGATTTCACCCTCGGCGGAACCAAACCAGTCCAGCCACGGTATACTGGATTTGCGTGTCGCCGCATTCACTCAGGTGAGACGGAGGGGGAGGTGAGAAAGTTTGAGGGACGTCAGTTGTGTCCCGTCTGCTCTCTTCCTCCGCACGCTTTTCACTCGACGTGGAAATTCAGAACCAACTAAACCAAATATGGGGATTTTCAATGATGGGTACGATTCGCCTTTTTATGATGGGTCGTCTTTATCTAGTCGGCACTCGTCTGAAAGCCTGCAGGTAACAGTTGATGACATCATTTCAAACTTCATGGTTCTCATTCCAAGGTCATTTACCGTAATTTTTGTTTGTTTTTAATTAATTTTTAATTTTCCGCAACAAAAAATCGACAAAAATTTCGCGATTTTTGATAATTTTTTTTAAATATTTATGATATTTTCGTGTTTTGAGACATTCAAAAAGTGTGCAATATATTTTTTTGTAGCAATTTTTGCAGATGTTTTTGCCCTTGGTGTAGGGCGTTCCACTCAGGTAGTTGCACTTATTACTATTTCCCTCATGGTATTGTATTAGTCATCACCCATTTGATTCAATGTGGCTCCTCGGTCCTCTTTCAACGTTGTCTCATTCTCAATTGACTTAATGTAAAACTGAATGATTCAATTAAAATAAAAAAAAATTATTTTTCATTTCCCAGCATGTGCAGTTTTATTAGATAACAATGGTATCATTAATCTTCACACCAGATAATATATGTAGATAAGAGTGTGTAGAATTAGGGATTGGGAGTTGGTTATGCGACTCCAGAATCCGAGTTGTTTCTTCCAGATTACCTAGTTCATAAGTTCAGTGAGATAACTTTTTTTTTTAAATTTCACTAATAAGTTTGTAATTCGATACTTATTTTTTTTTAATGGTAACTTTTAGGGGAAAATGGCAGTTGCCGATGTCGCCTTCCGAGCCATACCTAAAAATAGCACATGTTTTATCATATGGAGGATTGAGGTGAAATGATACAGTATATCCGATAATATCTCATGAAATATTTATATTTGGTTGAATTTAACTCGATATATTTAGAATTTGCACTTAGTGCCCGTTCCTAGAAATAAATATGGCTCATTCTTCACCGGCGACTCTTATGTCATCTTAAGTGTAAGTAATTTCTTATTTTAATTCTATAAAATCAATTATTCAGATTTATAATTTAAAAAAAAAAATAATTATTTTTGATCGTTACTAATTTTAGATGGCAGAATTAAGCGACCCAGGAGGTGTGAACATGAAAGTAATTTTGTTTTAAAAATTTAAACTTCAACTTTTGTAACATTTTAACAAAAATCATTTCAGGTTAAAGAAGCCAAACGTCCATTGGTCATTCACATTCATTTTTGGCTCGGACAAACAACATCACAAGTCATTAAAATTAATATACATATTCAGATTAAATGTTAAGACGTTGATGTACTTTTAGGATGAAGCAGGTGTGGCTGCATATAAAACAGTAGAGCTGGACGATTATTTGGGTGGACTTCCGGTGCAGCACCGAGAAGCCCAAGGACACGAATCAAAACGTTTTCTCGCTTACTTCAAAAATGGAATTCGGTATGAAAATGAAATTCATTTCTAATTATTTTTTTTGCTACATTTTTACCATATTTTAATTTTAATTTCTAGACTGTTAGAAGGTGGAGTCGCGAGTGGATTTCACCATGTCGTTGACGCTTTTGAGCCGCACATGTATATTATTAAAGGAAAACGACGTCCTATTATTAAACAGGTAAAATAAAACTTTCATTTCGTAAGAAGAAAAAACCTAACACCCAATCATCGTACAGTTGAGCAGCATTTCGTGGGAGTTAATGAACGATGGTGATGCATTTGTAATTGATACCAAACACGTGGTAATTATATGGATGGGCAAATTTGCAAACAACATGGAAAAAATCCAGGTATAAACACATCGCATCTTAATGCAGCACTATATGACATTATAGTGTTTGTTAGGCAGCTAAAGTAGGCCTAAAGTTGAAAGCTGAACATGGTCCGACATCTAATACTTTAACCGTGGAAGATGGAGAAGAGAACAGTCTTCCAATCACAGAAAAAGAGGTACCGATCGAAAAAAAAGAAAATTAAACAGATTAGTTTTCTTTATTCATTTTGTATTAGTATTTCAACCGGTTCCTCCCACTTGCAAACAAAAAGGTAAAGTCGCACACGGTTATAGACTCGGATGAAGTAGCAGAGAAAAAGCAACTGCACGAGCTCAAATTGTACAGATGTTCGGATGAAGGAGGCACGCTTAAAGTGACGGAGTTGAAAACTCGTCCATTGCACCAGAGAGATTTACTATCACAAGATTCATTCATCGTTGACAATGGTCCAAATGGAATATGGGTTTGGGTGGGCAAGAGAGCGAGTCAGAAGGAAAGAACCGAAGCTATGAGAAATGCACAAGGATTCATCAAGAAAAAAGGATATCCAAATCACACGCAAGTGACACGTGTTATTGATGGCGGAGAACCGATAGAGTTCCAAGCGCTGTTCCAAGGCTGGAAAGACATCAATCAAACCGTTGGCTTGGGGAAAACCAGTACGCGTGGAAACATAGGTTGGAAAGACTTTAAATTTTACCAGAGTTGTGATTTATTCACGTATAAATCCACCTCTGTATTTCTAACACTCTTCGAGCTATTGATGTTTTTGTTTTTGTTTTGTAGCAAAAACTATCCAGACAAAATTTGATGCTGCAACATTACATGACAGTGCTCAACATTTGGCTGCACATACCCAAATGATTGATGATGGATCAGGAAAAAAAGAGGTGAAATAAATTTATTTTGTTTGTTTATAAGGTTTGTTTCAAAGCTAAACCAATCTTGGTCATGGCTTGCTTGGACAATCACTGGCTTCCTTCTTAGTTTATCTCTGGTTCTTCTCCCCTATTAACTACTTTTAAATGGAAATATGTGACAAGGTCTTATCCAAGTACACTGATGATCACTGAAATATGTTAAGAAAAGTCTTATATCAAGGAAATGTTAATATAACCTTGAAAAAGTTCAATGACAGATTATAAAATGAAAGTGTTGTCATGCAACACTACGTGTTCCACCTCCGAGACAAAAAATAAGTGCTTTTATTGTCAGTTCAAATAACATTCCAGTATGTTGCATTTCAGGTATGGCGAGTGGAAAATTTCGACATCGTACCCGTTGACCGGAAACAATACGGGCGATTTTTCGGCGGCGATTGCTACATCATCAAGTACAGCTATCATACGGGGACTCGGGAAGCTACCATCATTTACTTCTGGCTTGTAAGACTAACCGAATCTCTTGTCAACCAATTTTTTTCAAATAATACATTTCCATTTCAGGGGAAACGAGCCACTGCTGACGAGAAGGGTGTGGCGGCCCTGAAGACCATTGAAATGGACAACGATATGGGCGGTACCGCCGTCCAAGTACGAGTCGTCCAAGGGAAAGAACCTCCGAGTTTTCTAACCGTTTTCGGTGGTCGTCTCGTCATTTTCGAAGGAGGAAAAGCGAGTGGCTTTCGAAATGTTAATGAGAAAGATGAAAGCGTACAAGAGTCGTACATGTTACAAGTGCACGGCTCGTCAGCCATGAACACGCGCGCAGTACAAGTAGAAATGCGTGCAGCATCGTTAAATTCGAATGACGTGTTCGTGGTGTTTAGAGGGTCGCAGGTGTTTATTTGGGCCGGTTTAGGAAGCACGGGGGATGAGAGAGAAATGGCGAAATTGGTAGCTGCAGATGCACCGAGGGAAGCCATCATGGTGTACGAGGGGCAGGAAAAAGATGACTTCTGGGAGGCAATCGGAGGAAAAGAAAATTATTCCAAAGACAAACGACTCCAAGTAAATTTTGAGTTTTGTGTTTTTTCTATTTTTATTTAATAATTTTTTGGTTTTGTTTTTTAAGGAGTCGAATGATGGAAATTTAGCACGTCTATTTCTTTGTTCTAATGCTAGCGGAGTGTTTAAAGTTGAGGAAATATTCGATTTTGATCAAAGCGACTTACTAGAGGAGGATGTTGTGATTTTGGATGCATGGGATGCTATTTTTGTTTGGATTGGACGATTTTCAAATGCTGAGGAGAGACAGAAAGCTGCAAAAACTGCAGAGGTAAGAACTTGTTTAAAGAAAGTGTTGCAATAATGTAATAAAATAATGATTGAAACAATTCTTCGAAGGACTATTTAAGGACCGACCCAAGTGGACGTGATATAAACACTCCGGTTTATCAAATTAAACAAGGTTTTGAACCGCCCAATTTCACAGGATTTTTTGGGATCTGGGATCGTTCACTTTGGAACGTAAGTAACTTCATTTCGACTATTAAAAACACGACGTTAAATAGTCCAACCATTAGAACAACAAAACCTACGACCAAATGCGACAAGAATTGGCACAAGACAATCCAGGAATCACAAATATAAATGTGAGTTTAAATATGAATTAACAAAACCATAAAGAATTCTATAGGACATTGAATTTTTACTGCCTAGCCACAAAGCAATGGACTTTCTTTTATCCCTGATGTGCCTAAATTTCCTCTTGACGTCTTAGAGGAAAAAGATCCGGAAAAATTGCCGGAAGGAATTGACCCAAGCCGAAAAGAGGTCGAGCATAAATTTCAAATATTCCCCTAATATTAATGTGATGTTAATTTTCAACTATATATTTTCAGATTCATTTATCGGAAGAAGATTTTCAGCAAGCGTTTGGTATGAATTTATTGGAATTTGAAGGCCTGCCTAATTGGAAGAAAATTGCACTGAAAAGAAAAGTCAACTTGTTTTAAGTCGGACAGTTTGTTAGAATGTAATGAGGATATTAATAAGTAATAGTTACTTACAGCCCCAATAATCAATAACATAACAAATCCGTGGTAATAAATATTGAGGTAACTGTTTATTAAAAAATATTTTATTATTTTATATATAAATAAATTGTTAAGTTTAACACTGCTGATTCTGTTTTCACTTTCACTGTTGCATTCGCAACCATGCTGTCAAACTGCATTTAAAGAGCTTTTAAAAAAACACATTTCAATTTAGTTTATTACTTTTTTTTTACCTGATCACCCGAGTACTTCGCAATAACACTTGCTGTTTTGCCAACTTCAAGCACACCCTTAATCGTCTCGAATGAAAATCCTAATTTTTCAGCTACACTATTTTCGATTGAAAATTCAGCAAACTACAAATTAATTTAAAAATATTTTGATTTCGATGATTAATTGATAATAACAAATTGCCACCTTTTTCACAGGGATGAGATTACTTTGAATAAGCGTAATGTCGAGTCTATTACTCAATTTCTGGGAATCAAAAACTAGACATATAGCAGTGTCGTCATCGATTAAATGTCCTACAAAGCAAAAATCAAAATACTGTCCACTCAATTTACTTTTTTTTTTTACCAGGTGAACTCTTATTTTCCTCATATTCCGTTGCAAACAATCTGATTGCTATAGTATTTTAATTCATGAAATTACTAATATTATATTTCTATCTGAATATACCGTTAATATCAGATACCACTAATAAATGTGGATCAAAGTCCAATGTGTTTTCTCCTGTTAAGTAGACTTGTGATTTGCTGCCAATACCTTGCAAAGAAAATTTGCGTAGAACCTGCAATGCAGAGAAGCTCAAACCAGGTGGTGTCAATATGGGGTTGCTAAGGTACATAACTACTCACGTAATTGTCGAATAAGATCAATTTGACCACAGCTATAAAGTGATGGCTGTGATCTGGACTGAAAGTTACTGTAATCGATTGGCTTTGGTTTGGTTTGAGAACAAACTGCATTGGATTGATTACAAAAGGAATTAATCCATTAAAATTTCTGCAATCTGAATTGGAAAATTATACATAAAAATTAGGTGTTGTTGTTACAATTAATTACACATTTGTTCTTTAATTTTTTTAGCTTCATTTTCAGTTTCCACAAATCGAAACTTTAGTTGTAACTCAAATTCAGTTGGATTAATAATCTAAGTAAACAGTTATGATAATTACTGAGATAAAATAAAGAAAGAAAAATAAAGAAATATGACCATGAAATTGACAGTGGAATAATCTCCTGCAATTGCGTAGTTTAAATTTAAAACTGGTTCTTCCTCCTCAAAACTAAGTATTAATTTTGGTATGACAGATTGACCGACTAAAATGACCGATAAAGTATCCGCTGTATCCCCAGGGAAATTGTAAATTTCAACTTTTTCAAAATAATCAGTTTCTTCTGTCGGAAGGAAACGAAGCAGGAACTTGCCACTGCCTTTAGGTTGAATGGAAATTTTCGATTTTAGCAGCGTAAACGATTCTTGAATGTTCGAAATGGCTGCAGAAACCTGCAAACAAACACCACCAATTCACCTCAGGTTATCACAAATATTCACGCAATTTACTTTCAATACTTCAAAAGTGACATTGCAAATGACGATTGATGTGAAACACTTTTTCGCAACGGGCATTTTTCCAAAATCGACTTTTTCAGGAGTTAAGAGTTTCAATTTCGATTTCAAGTAAGGACATGACATAGACAAATTAATGGGTCTGTAAATAGTACAAAACATTCTCTAAGACGTCGTACAAACTGACACAGACGTACCCGGACGTACCTCATTGTGGAAGATTGCTGTTTTTTACCTTGTAGATCTTTGATGGCACCTTCTATAAAATAACACGGAACCGTAAATATATCAACCCTGTTTTCGAAGTCACACGTCAGTTTATCAACGGCTTTTTGGTATTCGAGTAACCTATGTAAAAACTATGACAAACTTCAATCATTTATTATTTGTACGATGAGGTTTACATCGGTGATATGACTTCCAAATGAGTTTTCTCAACCTCAGACATTGAATCCTCAGCACTTGGATTGTTTGACTCATCTCCTCCTTCCGCAACAACACTTGGAGCAGCGATTGATTCGAATTCAGAATCTGCTGCGTCCAATAAAAAGTTTTTCGCCTCGAAAAAAATCTGCTGTTCCAATAATTTAGGAGAAAAAATTAAGTTTAATTTTTGAGATTTTCCGCCTGCAATTTGCCCGACATTGGGGAAAATCTGAATGGGGCAATAATCGGGAATATCAAATTCGTACGAAATCCAGTTCTTCTCATCTTTTCTATTATTTTTTAAATAAACTACTGCCGTAGAAATGTTGTTTAGATGCGTAGCTGCAAAATTAACGCGAGAATGAGACAGCGTAATTGGTGGATTAACTCCAACTCCCAACCATTTAATTATAAACGTTCTATAAAATATATATATATTACAATTAATACTGGAAAAGATACAACCAATAGGCGTGTTCAATTCATGAAAAGACAAGTAATTTTTCCTTTCCTTCCTTTTTTTAATACAAGTTATTAAGTTTTTTGCAACAGATCCGCCATGTTCAGACTATGATAATGTGGTAGTGCTTTTACCACAAAGTGAGTTACGTTCTTGAAAGCCACTTTCCAAGGCTGACTTTCTTTAATTGTGACGTAAAAAGCATCACTTTCACCTTCTACAAAAAGGAAAGTGACTTGCCTTCTAGAATTGAACACACCTAGTGTTTAATCACCGATTAAAAAGCGTTTTGCAAGTTAAATTAGAATTATACTTCATTGGAATGTCCGGTTTGAAAATTATTTTAATTTTCAATTCTTCTTTAGGAAAAATTATCCCAAATCCATCATTAGGTTCAATAATTATACACTTTGAAATTTATAAATTCGAATCAAGATTAACCTGACAAAATCTTTAAAAAATTACTCACACGTGGGACATCAATGAACCCAAAGTGTTGAGTCAAAATTCCCATGTTGTGCATAGTAACGTCGACTTGTATACTTTCATTTATATAACACTCGCCAAAATCAATGACATTAGGATCAAATTCCAATTGAGTACTTGTCACTATTGCATTAATAGTAGTTTTTAAAGCCAATGGCTGCATAAAAAAGATACATGAGTGATAGATACTGCGATTTGAAATTGATTTCTAACCTGCTCAGACACATAAACAGATAAAGGAAATTCCAAAACTCCAGTGGACTCATCAAAATATTTTCCTGCATCACTTGCTAATGTGATTCTAATTAAAGAAAATGGATTTCAATTTGAATTTTTTTTATAAAACATTGCGTCAAATTTAGAACACACCGTGGTAGCAACTTCATTTGTGTAATAAACTCACTCATTGGTTTAACAGTACCAGTTTTGTACTGCATTTCGATGTGATTTCTTAATTCTTTAGGAACTTCAATGCTAATTTCATGTTTCTTGCTTCCACTAAAATAGTAAAATTTAAAGAAAAAAAGACTTTTTATTGTGACAACAATTTTCTAGAAGCATTTTTGAAACATACTTATTAACAAGTGTGATGTTATCCTGGTACAAATGATTGTAGGCACAAATATTAAAATAATAACTATGTTCTTTCACTTTCACATGAGGCAATAAAGCTTCAGCTATCACTGTTACAAAAAACTAACAAAACAACAAGTTGAAATCCAGGTACGCCTTGTCTACCCACTCCGCTTTTGATGCCCACATGGTACTCTATTTTCACACTAATTGCTAAGTTATCATGGTACATCCACTATGGTATATCTATGACCAACAAAGACCTTCACATTTTCCTATGCTGCCTTATGAGAGAATGTGAAGATTTTTTTGTCCATAGGTGTACTTATGTAATCATGTCCAAATTTTAGCTACACTGTAAATTTTTTAAAGTTAATTTACAGGTGAATTTCCACAGAAATCGTAATCTTAATGGTGTCTTAACTACAATTTTCTTTAGCCCTCTGGAACACTGATCTTACTGGTCTCACAACTTACACTTCTTACGTTAGAATCTGATGTGTTAATAGTGTAAACAGTTTGAACTCGACCAGGAATTTGTGGTTTGTAACAAATTTCAATATTAACGGTACTATTTCCAGCAATTTCTCCTTCACATTTCTGTAAATATTTAAGCTTTAAGTAATTTTAACTTTAAACTTCATATTTGATACAATTATTTACACCAATCAATTCGAAACCAATCAAATCTTTGTCGTCATAAGTACTACTGGAAAGTTTGGGTGCAGAACTTTCATAACCGGACGGTGAGATTAAACTCTGGCTTGCAGTTTCAATAAGAAACTCGTTATTGCTGTACACATAATCATCAGTTGAACTTGATTTCTTTTCAGAAGAAACTACACTTGAATTGACGACTGATTGATCATTCGTAGGCTCAACAACAGCAATAGTTGCGCTGGCATTACTAAAAAATTCCATCTGATCTAATAAAGAAAATCAAATTCCATAAAATTGTTCATTCGGTAGCCATATTTGAATCAGTTAACTACTGCTATTTGCATTGTCATTTGCAATCTCAGTTCCGGGTTTACATATACTGTACGTTGCAATTTTGGCTCCGTGATTACAAATCTGAAAATGTTGCACAGATGAAGCGCCGATAACATGAGTTCCAAAATCAATTTCGAGCGGTTGCACAGAAATACAGCAAGATTTTTTCCTGATCTCCAGAGGAATCGTGAATAATCCCAATTCTGTTTTCATTAAAATACTCGATTCCAAATCAATATCTTCAACCTTCAAAATTATTTCACCAAATGATGAATTATGCTTGCACAAAAAATGAAATTAAACTAATAAAAAAGTTGCGCAATTTGTGAGTGAAACGGCAACTTTTTTGTGTGCTACGCAAACCAGCCTAACCTGTGGGGAGAATCTAACTACCAATACGCAATTCATTCCTGGCATTATTTGCTTCGTTGGCGGTGCACGAAACCTTTTTAAAAACGTTTAATTTGATTCAAGATCAATAAATGCAACGGCTACGCCAGAAAAAAGTTCTAGTTGGATAAACATATTTTATACGGATAGAATGATTTTATCCGGATTGATTTTATCCGGATTGATTTTATCCGGATTGATTTTATCCAGATACAATGTGTTTTGCCGAATCCCATTTCGCCGAATTGTAATCCGGATTATAGATTTTCGGCGAGACGGAAATCCCGTTTTGCCGAAAGTAAAAAAATCGATAATCATTTTTTCGATTTTTCCATATTTTAACCGTTTTTAATCATTCCACCATTTTTAACACGATTTTTACACAAATTCAACCAACTTTTAACCATTTCAATCCTTTTTTCGGTGTGAAAATGTAAACATTTTCAATTTTTTCCATTTTAACCGTTTTTACGCGTTCTTTTATTGTTTCTCCCCCCTCCCCCATTTCACAATTTCACACCGAAAAAAGGACGAAAATGGCTAAAAAGTGATTGAATTTGTGTAAAAACATGTTAAAACTGTTTGAATGAGTAAACACCGTTAAGAAATGAGTAAAAACGATTAAAATGTGAAAAAATCAGAAAAAAAATCGAAAAAAATGAAAATCTTTTTTACTTCCGGCAGAACAGGATTCCCGTTTCGCCGAAAATCTATAATCCGGATTTCGATTCGGCGAAACGGGTATAAATCATGAATGAACACTGATTAAATTACTCTTACTCAAAGTCAATATAATTCGTAATTACATCCTTCTCTATCCCAACCAGTTTACAGTACAAAGGAGACGAGTGGATATTAATCAGTTTTACTTTTTGTTTATAAATTTGCTGCACTTCAAAATCCTAAAAAAAAAACAACTCAAAAAACTCGAATCAACCACTGTTTTCATGCCCCTATACTCACCTCAAAAAACGACTCACCTTAAAAATCACTTTGTTTGGTTTGAAAGAAAAGCACGGGAATTTTATAAAAACACTACTCTGTCGAATATCTACTTCAGGTTCCGCAATTTCAACTGGGGAATCCGATTGCACACCGCACATAAAAACACCTTTTAAACTATCATCATTTTCTTCATCACTTGACAAAAAATCGCTTTCTGATTCGTTATGATCTGCCAAAGGAGGCAAAGTACTTTTCTCCTCATTTCTACCACTAAAATCACGTTTCCTTTTCGTCAGTAAACTTCTCTTATCAACAAATGCTTTTATAGCAGGAAGAAATTCAGCAGTTTTTTCCTTTTTCTAACCAAAAGAAACAGTACGTGTGTGTGTATTTTTTCTGTAATAATAATAATTTACGGTTTTAATCTTGTCTTTGTGCCTTTCTTTAACTTCTCTTTCGTGAGCTCTTTTGGCCATTGCTATATCCAACGTGTCTTTAATTGGCGCTTCCGGTCTGAAAAAATCTCCTGAATATTCCTCAATTTCTTACAATTATCCAACCCACTTTTTGAGACTCTTTTGGTGCAAACTATCTTTCCAATTTTTAATAAATGTGTAATCATCTTCAACACCGGGTATAACTTGTTCACGTTTCACCAGTTGCTTTTCCGCCTTCTTTGCTAGCCAAATTTCTCGACATAATTTTAAAAAACAACAACAAAAAATTGTTTTAAAAATTTAACCGTACTTTTTTGCGCTCCATCTTCTTCTTTTGTAGTTTAGCGAACGAGTCATCGTTTAGATCTTTGGACGCCATTGCACTTATTCCAATACAAACAAATAACTGTACAATAATGCTGTGCTGCATATACAAAGAAGCTGAAAACTCAACACTACTACCATAAAATGTTCATTTCAATTAATTAAAATCATACATTTAGAAAACCTGATAATTTTAATGACAAAATAAAATATTTTCATAATTTTTGTATTGATTTTAAGCAATTTATCGGTTAAATCCTTAATTATACAAATAAAACTTAGTATATAAGTTTTAAAAAGTTTTAAAAAAAATAATGCACAGGTATATTCGAATGAAGCTCATTGATTTTATACCTTTTCACAAAAAAGTATCTTGTAATCACAGCAAATGATCTTATCAAAGAGAATAAAATCAATACTTCTTCATTTGGTGACTGATGACAATACGGGGGTTTTCCTATGAGCAAACATAGTCGGAATATTAAAAGAAAAAACGTTAACAAGCTTTATCACTACATAAAGGTTAAAAAATAGCTTGTTAGAAAGTTAAAGGACGCATCAATAATACACAGCTGCACCCCATCATCCATGCAACGAACCAATAGGACGGTTGGCAACTTGCTATTGGTTTTAGAAACACGTCAGAAGGTCAAGTAAGTGTCTGCGCACAATTATAACGAGCTAGTAACAGAGCGCACAAGTTCAACTTCCACGCACACTTTCGCTGACGCCTACGCCAGCTAAAAGGTGAGATATATGCACTGCAGAGAAGCATCGCAAAGCAGTATATTAATAATTTTTGCTTTCGTGTTGCAGGTTCAAGTCGGTTTTAATAAGCTTTTCAATATGCAAACGACAGCCTCTACCAACCGTACTTGGTTTGCTATGAAGAAGAGCTACAGTATTGAGGTGCGAGAAATTTATTTACTTATATTTTACTATATGGTGTAAATGGAAAACTAAGTTTTAGAATCTTATTCAATTTAAAAGGCACTTTCAACGTTAAAAGCTTTTCATTCTTCAGCGGAATTGCGTTATTAGATACTTTTAGAGCGACAAGTAGATTTGTGGTCGCATTTAAATACTATACAACGGTGTTTAATAATTTTGTAGTTATATTAAGTTCAGGAAATTTCCAATTTGGTGATGAAAACATATGAATGACTGTCTATTCACACTGAATGGAATAATGATCATCTTTGATTGATTTTTGATCGTCCCATACCCAAAAGCATTCTATGTGCAACTCCGGGTGATCTCTCTAATGGGCTCTGAGCCTATTACAGAAGAAAATCCAAAGGCGACAAAATTCCTCTGCAGGCTTCCCTGAATGTCATACAACGAGAACTTCGCAATACTCGATTTAAATACATACCAGAGAATGTTTAGCATACCGGGTGTTTAACTTAGGCGATTGCAGCGAAATTTTGAGCTAGGTTTTAGAATTTAGTCATTAGCTTCAAGGGATCTTAACTAAACATTGGATGCCCAATTTAATAGGCTATTCAAATTTTGACCTTGATCAACATTTCAAGGTCATTCGCATTGTAACTTCTAAACTAACAATGCAATTGTAAAATAACCTAGTAGTAAGTTTTAGAGCACCTCACAATTAGTAGGAATCCATCCTAAAACGAGATGGTTAATTAGAAAAAAAAAACAGAGAAAAATCGATTTTAAAAATGTGCATTTTAATTGTAAGTGTATGGCAGGAAAGCTCAAAGGCAGCATTGATGCACACAGAAATTAGGGTGGAAAATGACAAAGAAGCACCAAAATCATCCAAAAACAAATACTTTAATTTTAGATGATTTTGGAATTTTTTTTTGTCATTTTCCACGTACACTTACAATTAAAATGCACATTTTCAAATCAAATTTTCTCTGTTTTTTTTCTAGATAACTGTTCCGTTTTAGGATGGATTCCTACTAATTGTGGGGTGCTCTACAACTTACTAATTGGATATTTTACGATTGCATTGTTAGTTTAGAAGTTACAATGTGAATGACCTTGAAACATTGATCAAGGTCCAAATTTGAATAGCCTATTAAATTGGGCATCCAATGTTTAGTTAAGATCTCTTGAAGCTTATGACCAAATATTATAACCTAGCTCAAAATTTAGTTGCAATCGTTTAAGTTAAACACCCGGTACATGTATAAAATACAGGGTGTTTTACGGTTTGCAGTAAATGTATGAATTGTTTCTGATCAAATAAATGATGCTCTACAATGCATAGTCATGAAAAATTGTTCAAAACTCAGATTTGAGCAGCTTAATGAATTGCCCATCCCATTTTTGTTCTAGATTCATATAAACAATCTGTGATAGTTTTTTACTGACTGAAATATTTACTGCAAACACTTTCGTACTCAATGGGAGCGTCTATTGTACACCCAACCCTCGCTATACGGCATTTCACTATAACAGCCTTAGGGAAGTATGGCACTTTTTCAATTTACGGCCCACAATGTTCGTTATACGGCCAAAAAGTCCCCTGTATACGTTCCCCTGATTCGTTGTACGGCTTTTCGCTTTACAGCCAACTTTTCCGGAACGTATCTAGGCCGTAAAGCGAGGGTTGGGTGTATAATGATTCCAATTCATTAAAGTTATGCAC
Organism: Strigamia transsilvanica; assembly: GCA_034701245.1. Lineage (NCBI taxonomy): Eukaryota > Metazoa > Arthropoda > Chilopoda > Geophilomorpha > Linotaeniidae > Strigamia > Strigamia transsilvanica. The sequence goes on along the minus strand of JAQIXU010000092.1, from coordinate 3,355 downwards.
TAGAATAATTTTAACTAGAAATTAAAACATTTGTTCTATCCCTTCTCCGCTATTCCTCATCTTTAAAGGGAACACTTCACTCCTTATTATAAAAACAATAATTAATCACTCGAGAGCAAAAAGGGGCGTAGGCTCAACCTCTAATGGCCAGCTTTTCAATCATTGGACATAACCCTGCACTTCACCATTTCAATAGCGCCTCTATTGGTAATGGGTGCCAGCTTAAGCAAAGCTCACTTGGCTGATGCAGTTCCTGTAGGAACAACTGATAGAGCATATTTATTTCATGGAGAGTGGGTGTTAAAAAAAAAAACCAAAGTCACATTCAGGAAGCGGTAAAAAGAGTTTGTGATCCTTTCATAGTGCCATCAATGTGCATCTAAAGTTGCACGAGCCGAAGGAACAAAAGAACGACCTTATTAAACAAGGGAACTAATAAAAATATATGTATATTGATTACAAAGTAGTCGATTAAAAAGTTGAGGAATGCAAATCACCAAGTTATTAAACTTTACTGAACTGTTGACAAAGAAACGCGTCAAAAATATTTTTATTTCGTTTTTCAAGAATTTAAAAGACGAATTAAAACTTGAATGCTTCTTAATGAGAAGTTAAAAATAGTTTTTTCTTAAAGAAAGAGAGAAAAAGTGCTTCGATAAGCGTCTTATCCGAGCTCTTTTTGTCAATTGCACTCTGATTGCTCACGTTACCAGAAGGAAAGAGCAGTACGAGTCTTTCCAATAGAGCAGGAAATCATTCATTTATTTTTTTTAACTCTGATCACGGGAAATCATACATAAAATGAAAATTGATCAAAGTTCTTCAGTAATAAGATGTAAATATCGACTTAAAGTAAAACACCTATTCCTTAACATTGAATTCTACACGACTGTAAGTTATACATGCAATGAGTGTTTTATTCGAGTTTGGTTAAGTCTCAGCACTAACAAGCTATGTAATGAGTGTTTTCTACCTTAAAATACATATAAGACGCAAGATTACCTGTGATCTTTGAAGTGTAATCTAAATCAACCGGTGCCTTCAGCATCAGCTGGTTCGGATAGGCCTCATTAGGTTGGTTTACGTCAGAATGAGCAGAAGCTCCTGAAAACTATGACTTGAAGAACTAATTACTCTGTATAAATAATTACTACTAAAGAAATAAATGTAAAGCTCAAAATGGAGACAAAATGAGACTTTTTTATATACACAATATGTATAATGTTTTTCCTCTCTCTCCATCAACTTTCTGCGCAATTTTCATAGCAAATCAAGGCTGTCATACTAAATGAAATCCTAATCTCTTAATGTCAGAAAATTTTTTCATTACACACGAGACACGCAATAATTGAATAGAAAAACGAGCATAAAAAAAAACATAATTAGGACCTGACCGGAAATAATATTTCATACTGAGCTCAACTTACAGCATTATAAGTCACGGATTCAGCACACGTCCAGGTATACGGCACTTGAGATCCAAAATGACAAGTTTAGGGTCAATGTTCGCCATAAATATTGCTCTCTAATTGATTTTTCTTGTTACCTACGACCACACTTACTGTTTTCGGCAACTCGGTGAATTACAACTCACCTAGTCGCCACACACTGTCACTTCCCTAGAGTAATGTACACCACTCGTGCTTGGACATTAAAAGTAACCACAAAGCTTGTTCAGAGAAAAAGTTGTAACTATATTTTTCGTCCAAAACCAGCAAAAACCTTATTTCGCTCCAGTTTTTTTTCTTTCTTTTTTGATCTCGTGGAGATAAAAGCCCTTTCCCTGACTTCGCAACCGGAAATGAATAGGATTAAGGCACAGAATTAAATTGGTTAGATTTCATTTACGACGAGACAGATATTGAATTAATTTTCTTTCACTCACAAAACAAGCACAGCACAGATGTTTTCTGCTCGGCAAACCGCTCACACCTAGAGCCAAATAACAATCTACGGTTAATATAAACCGCAGCAGGTGGTTACATCTTCAAGCCATAAATTACTCGAGTAATAAACATCAGCTTTTCTTTCTGCGTGGATTAATCTTTCTTTTACCACACATTAATATTAAAAAAATACATGTTTTAAATTTTTTTAAGAATGGCTACCCTGCTAGAAGACGATCTTTAGTCGATGATGCCAAGTTTGAATCATTGATCAACAAACAAACTAAAAATTCATTAGTGGAAGAGCAAAGGAGCATCTCTAATGACGAATTGCTCGAAGAGGAGGTAAAATTATAGATAAATAGATAGGCATTTGATATCATCAAATTTATTAATTAATTTATTAATTAAGGAAAATTTTAATTCGTTATTTTTAGGTTTTTTTGTCTACGGTTTGTGACGATGACAACAACATCCCTAGAAAGACTTCGGTAATCCTTATGTTGCGCGAAGGGATATCGTCTTTTGGCCGAATATTAAAAACAATAGAGGTAAAAAGCAAAAAAACAATTTTTGAAAATAAATATTAAATTACTTGATATAATAAAATCTAAAAAATAATTAGAATTTCAAAGGGATTATTTTATACATCGAATCACGAGCAGCTAAAAAACCAGGAGTGCAGATTGAAGTGTTGATCACTTTGGAAATTACCCGCAACAACTTGTTGAACCTTTTGAAAACACTTCGTCAAAGCTCGTCACTTGTGGACGTCTCTGTTCTAACCGAACAACACCTAAGTATCAAAGGTACAAACAAATCCATTTTATCATTTAACCTATTTAGTCGCACATTGATACGAACAATTTCAAATGCTGTATACGACATTTTACTTGAGATAATAATCGATTGTTTGTGATCACATTATTATTTTCTTTAAAATAAAATCATTTCTACCGTAAAAAGCATCCACGCATTAAAGGGAAAGCCCACCCACAATTTCCAAGAATCAGAACTTTTCTGCCATTTGATGACGCAATTTGTTTACCAAGACAGTAAAAACACCGATTATCCAAACTAATTGGGGAGATATGGGTGTTTATAAAACCAATTTGTTCGCAAAATCAGATATTAGAAGTTTATGTATACATACAGTACACGCAAAAAAAATCGTTTTTTGTATTCTATTACATACATACATACAACATACTGTATGTATTCTCGAAAAGTTTTTAAAAAAATCATCAAATTTTCTTGAGCTTTCATACTGATATAAGTGATATACGGAGACCACTTACGTCAGTCTGGAATACGATCACCGCTGTTCGGATAACCGGATTGTTCGCATTCTACTGTAAATACACTCAACCCTTGCTTTACAGCCTAGATAGATTCCGAAAAAGTTGGCTGTAAAGCAAAATGCTGTATAACGAATCAGGGGCAATTTCCCCTGATTCGTTATGGAATTT